>JANHZU010001834.1:345048-364979 GCA_032468055.1 Acrochordus granulatus
GATTGTATTTTTTTTAAGTAAAAAATTTAATTAAAAAATCCAATCCAGATGCCTGTTTTTTAAACTTTGTTGCGATTCAGGAAAAAACAAAAAACCTAATTGGTCATATTCTAAAATGCATCAATGACATACTTCATGTTGTTTTAATTCAGGGTACATTTTAATAAACATTTGGTGTGAGTTCTGTTTTTGCTTTTCCAAAACAGGTGATCCATAATATATACATAAAGAATCTATTTTAGGTCACATTCTCTGGTTGTAATGGCCATGAAACAACAATACTTCTTTCCCTAATTACTTCAGCAAAATGTTGTTCAGGTAATTCACCTTTTGTGGGATGGATGAGTGAGATAATCCTTCTTCAGCTGCAATGAAGGATTTGTAAAGATGCTCCTCTGAATGACAGCATCTCTTGATCCAGCCATGGATCATCCTTTTTGTGAGACAACAGTAGTTGGGAGTGCATAACTCTCATACGTTTTATTTCTAGGATAATAAAATGATTGTGCTACAGTTTTTAAATGATTCTCTCCTATCAGTTGCTGATCCAATCACACTAGATTTTTCCCTATTTAATCTGTATGTAAATAAGCTTTGTTTTACACATGCAGTGATGCTAAATCTGCTAAATTCACATGTATTAGCACTTACACCCAAGGTGCTCAGTATTCCTCCCGAGATTTTTACCTCTTCATGCTGGCACCTGTTTTATGCATCACAGTTAATTCTCGCCCTGTTTTTTCCATATTAAATTTTCTTCAGTTGAATGAATTCTTAATCAAGAAATTAAGGATTCCAAAATCTAGCCTACTTGTAATATTCACAAAGTCACCAATACTTTTGTATGTGTTTGCCTTACAAAGGCAAAACAAATAATAAGAGTGTTTGTTATCAGCTTTGGCCAAAATATTTCTCCTTGTTTGATAAATAGTATATCTCTTAGTTATTAAAACAAGTTCTTGCATAAATAACTGTAGTGGGCAAAGTTATAGAAATATCCTTTTCTAGCAATAATGCAGTTATTACTCACTATCTACAGTATAGTATATCTGAATGTTGCATAGGTAGCAATTGTCTACCTTAATGCAAGTGACTACAATTATCTTCATATATATTATTTCAGTGCCTACCATTGCTAATATTTCTCTTTTCTAACATTATACAAAACTGATTGATTTGCCTCACTTGGATCTTAGAGTTCAAACAGGCTGATTTCTCCTGGATATTGCAAACTTGGAAATTGAACAAAATTGGATGCATACACTCCATTTTACAAGTTGGTCAAAATGGTTGTGGTTGCATTTTGGATGAGTTGAAATGTTCAAACATACTTAAAGGCAATTTTATGTACAAGGTATTATAATGTAACCTTGAGACATGAATAAAAATAGCTAGTTGTGCTTTCTAGAAGAAGGTACATCTAGCACATCAAATTATTAAAATCTTCCCTTTCAAAATGTAATTAACTATACAGTAAAGAACAATGGCTGATATTTCAGGAAAGTGCAAATCCTTTAAGTCTAAGGTGAACATACCTACAATTACACAATTGAGAGCTCACTAAAATACTTCCATCTTGCATGGAATATATTTATTTGTATTAATCCAGTTAAGTAACTACAGTTCAAGATCTCAGCTATTTCTCTACATTAAATATAACAAAGAAAGTGAGAGAGTTATAAGCTCATCCAAACTTTGAGATGATTTTGCCAGCAGCTTCACTGAAAGTATAGGGAACCAGATCGAATAGAGGAGTGCCCATTCTAAAGAAAAGAGCATAAATCTCATCTTCTAAGACCACCTGTCTAGATATGACCTAGAGAAATTATAGAACAGTCTCTTTAGTCTGGCTTTCAGATCTATTTGAAATCAATAGAACAATAAATTTCAGTCTACACATTTTATTTTCAGAATTATGTACAGGCATCCTTAGTCAGGTATATGCTAAAGTTGTGCTAAAGATGTATTGTGTACACCAGAGATCAGTCATAGTAATTTGGATAGGTTGTTTTGCCTGGATGGGATAGTAAGGAGAACTGGAACAGATCTCTATCCAAGTGTACCAGTCTTATCCTAGTAAATATTAATCCACTTAAAAGAAGAATAGCAAAGTGGCTAGCTTCCAGCAGTAACTTTATTTCTAGTTAGGTAATAGTAATCCTGGTAGAGGAAAGCAAGCATTACTTCCCTATAACATCAAGATACATTTTATTTTGTAAAATCATTTTTAATTTTTGCAGCAGTGAGAGTAATATTGGGAAGTCATATACCTAAGTTACAGAAACTCAGAGTCTCTGTAAAGTGACATTGAGAAATTTCTGACACAAAAAAGGCTATAATGGAAAATTCAAAAGAAGGCCATCTTTGAGACTTGTTCTACTACTACTTAAAGATTTATTGAAAAGAAGTCTGATGCAGTAACTTGCATAATAGTATATGTCATAAACACAATTATATGGCTTTTCTTTCAAGAAAGTGGATTCATTATAAAAAATCCTTGAAGGGATTCAAGCCTTTAGCAAATGGTAAGGGTGTATATAAAGAAATGCAACATTTATAATTTTGGTTCTCCTTTTTTTCTTCATGAAACATATGCAAGATCATTTAGTTGCTCTTTTGTATTCTATGGTTTTAGAACTCTTGGGATCTTTTATAATAAGGACATTTTTTGAATTTAGTCCAGTGTCTCAAAGGCATTGTATTATATGAGCCATCTGAAACAAAAGCTCTGAAAAGATGCCGGTATACATCTAGAAGTATTTTCCTAATTACTTTACTTGAAAAATCCTTTTGCACATGTGAAATTAACTACTCTGCAGATCAGTAATTTTTTTTCATGAGGGACTTCAGGATTAGAGCAATTATTGAGTCATTTTCAGTCATTTAACTGATTGCAAGGAGGCAAATTGGGCAGGAAAAAGGCAAACATATGTATTCCCTTCAGCATGGGATGGGACTGCATGGATAGCTCTCTATCCAGTTTTAACTCTCCAAGCATTTATCTGAATATCTCAAACAGATTTATTAAAATATAGTTGGACTGAATTTAATGCAATGCTATCATAGTTTTAATAAAGGCTTTTTAGAAATGTTGATGTTGAATTTACAACTCCAACCATTCCTAATCATCGTTATGTTACCTGGTAAAGATGGGAATATATGGGACCCACAAGCTAAGAGCTTCTTTGCTAAACTGTAAAAAATATTAATTTCTAATATGTGAATTTAAATGTATGTATTATTTTCAGTTCTTCAGATCTTTCAAAAGGATTTTATTACTCTGACTTTTACAGTTGTAATTCTACTAATTAGCCAGTAGTCAACAGAACATAAACATCGGCATAACTGATGGACAGAACAGTTGAACTTCTTCAAGTTATTTTATTCAAACCCTTGAAAGGAAGAAATATAATTAAACAAATATTTTATTCAGGCTCTTCATTAAATGGAAGCATTAATATAGAAATAATGAAGAATTAAGAATGAATGTATGCAACTATTTTAGGGAGCATTGTAGTTACATCAGAATGTAAACAGGATCCTCAAAACAGGATCAATTACAGCCATAAAAATATATCAGAAGGAAAGTAAACAGTCACATATATTGGAATATCCTCTGTAAATTAAAAATGGCACTATTAATTATAATCATCAACTCTTGCCTGATATTTCTGATTTTTGTACTGAAATAATTCTGTATTTATGGCCATAAAGTATATCGCATTATATCTGTCTATGATTGCCTCTGCCTTTGTGGAGCTGCTTCCAGTAGATGTTATGGTTGAGCACTTGACGGTTATGTGGAAGTTGATGTACAACATGATCTGGGTAAAGCTGTAATCTCTGAAATTTCTCCATAAGCAGTTCAAAAATGCATCTGGATTTATTGCTGCTCCTGCAAAATGTTGGACTGTTTATTTTATTTTTTAATGTATTTGTCATCTGCTACTTATTTTGTAAAGGAATTGTCCCTGATTTTGGTCATTTATGCTCAATTTGATGACTGTAATCTCCATATAAGGCTAAGGGCACTGTTGGAGAATGATCCTCCCTACTAGGAACAGTCAGCCTCCATGCATTGGAAGTGGTTTGGTATTTCATGGTCTCCATGACTATGTGGACTTATTCTGAATCAGCATGGGCCAGACCCATACCAGGGACTACAGACTTGATCTGTTTTTCAGTTTGGAGCAGAGGGAATGTAACATAAAGGAACAGAACATTAACTTCTGGCCTTAATCATGATCAGATCAAAGCTTAATGGCAACACCAACCTCTTTGGGAAATGTCCACACTAAGCTTCTTATAGATTTCCAGAAGGGTTCTTTTGGAGTTTCTAGCAATCTGTCAGTCTGCCAAATCAATCACTGGAATATAGAAGTGACAAAGATATTAGATGGGTTGTCTTTCTATGTCTTCTCTCTGTTTGCTGATCCTGGGATACTGCTGGGTTACTGAGGAGTTTCCGAGAAATGAAATTCCAGAAGAGCCACCTGGACTGGAGCTAGCAAAAATGATAAGTACAGCTGACAGATACAGATCAGCTTAGAGGCTACATAATGACTGAAAAGATGGTGACGCACCAGGGCTTTTTCACACGTGGAATGCCATCATTCCCTTTAGGGAACCAATGTCTCAGAAGAGGTATCCACTGTATACCATAATCTTTTTGTCAAATATTTTATAAATAGGATATGCATCATATCTGCTTTCATTTTGAAAATGAGCCATTTTGATGAACTAGCGTGCCCTGTGGTGCTTATTTCTCAACCAATTATGCTCAACCTCTCTTCAGGGGAATCACAATACAGTACTTGAAAAATTATTAGAGGTTTCTTTTCGAGGGCAAATCCTTTCTGTATGAAATTACTCTCTTAATTTATGAAGAACTTAACTCCTGAACATTACAAATATAACATTTAATATGACTAAAAAAAATTAAAAAACATTTTAAATGCAAATAACTTGTGCAACAGCAATAATATTACTTTCTTAAAAAAGGAAGGAAGGACATAGATGAGATGAAATGACATTAAAGATTACACCATTGTGTATACAATTATATGCATGTATTCTATTCCTTCCCCTTTTTTCTTTGTATTGTTTTTCCTATTGCTGATTACTTAAGTTATTTTTAAATAATTTTTATTTTTATTAAGACTCTTTTCTTTTCCTATACATAAATTATTCTCCTGATTTTTCACTAATTATCTTGCAAACTTCTTGCTTCAGTTTGGCAGATATCCATTTTATAGCAACTCTTATTCCTTACATGCTTTAACAAGAATATGATGAACACATGACGTTAACATTGTTTTATTTTGACAGGCTTTTGACTGCAAAGCAGATCATAATATTCAAATTACTCTTCAAGACTAACAACGTTTTCTGGTTATCCTTCTGCTGTTTTGTATGCTCTAGAATATTATTGCCCTTGAACTAACAATGCTTCTAAGTTCATTTTTTCTGAACAAATCCATTTCCAATAATCCATTAAGAGAATTTTTCTCATATAAGCCAAGCAACAGCTCAGTGGCTGTTAATGTGGCACCTTGTGGCTGTAAGTAGATTTACATTCTGAATCTATTGGGAGTTCAACTAGAGTAGATATAGGAATCCATAGGTCTTACAAGTAGGATAGTTCAAAAGTTATCCATCTTGTTCTATTTTAATGTCAAAAGTAGATTGTAAATTTGATTATGTTATGATGAATGGATTTATAGTTTGTATACAAACAGTGTAACATTGACAATCTGAGAAAAATCCAGATTTGTGTCAATTGTCCAAGAAACATCTTTTGGAGATATATAATTCATTTTAGAATGCCGCTTCTGTCTTAAAAGTTGCATTGGAATTTTAGAACAGACACAGTGGTAATCAAACTTATCCTGAAGAACTCAATCTTGAGTTCTTTAAAGTTCCTTTGAATTCAGGGCAACTTTTAGGAGTACAACCAAAGTAGCTTGGAATACTAAGAAGCCATGATTTTCTACATTCTTTTAAGATTCTGTATTCTTATTGAATATAGTATTCAATTCTAAATGAATATGGTTCTGAACAATACAAACAGTGTAATCTCTATAAGGCCCTAGCTCTATTTTTTATGCCCCAAACAATCTAAATTTGCACCAAGAAAATATGTTTTCAGTAACAGGTATAAAGATAGGAATGGTTTCTGTGGGACATTGTAAAAAAGTAAGATGGCAGAAGCAACTGTGTAATCTTTAATATGTTATTTTCAATATTTTATTTTCTGTCTACAAAATCCCAGTACATCTTTCAGTGGGAGGATTTCCCGTGCACCACCCTATGTGCAGAAGGGGATGGAGGGGTAATATGTTTGTCTTGTATCTTTCATGTTGCTCTGACAAATACTTAGATCATGTTTTTAGGAGCCCAAGTACAACAGAATCATCGTAAACATGTTTCTCCGTCATTTTTGTCTATAATTAAAATACTACGATCATCTATTCTGGGTAGAGTCAGTTAATACTGGATGCCTGCTCATTAGCAACAGTTGTTATTAATATAGGGATTGTTGAAATGCCCTGCCTCAGTTGTCAACATAGCAGGCAGGGCCAAAGCTCTGCATCTTTATACATGCAAGTGATGCACATAAAAAAGGAGTGGGTTTTAATCTCATGGTTGCTTCTAACATCTTACTTTTTTTATTATGTCCCTGCAGACACCTCTCCTGTCTTTCCAGGATTAAGGAGTGGTTTGCTTTTTCTTTCAAACAAAAACATTAGAAGTGTAGATATAATACACGGAGAGAGTTATCTAATTTTGTTCAACTGATTAATATAAATTTGATGTCAAATGGGGGTTAGTTATCCTTTGTTGTTTAGGAATCCCATAAATGTTCTTTTAAGTTATGCAAGTTGGTATATTTTTTTTCCTCAGCAACTATATATTCAGGTTCTTTTCTCAGCATCTTCAAGAAGTTAAAATGTTTTTTAGTTTACCACTGTCACATATAGAAGTTTATTAGGTAGTAAATTATTTATGATTAATTTCTTCTAAACTAGCATGTAAATAATTGCTGTAAGTCACTATTTAATTTTAATGTGAGAGGTTCTAAGTTTCTAAAAAACAAAAATAATTCTGCTTTCTTAATACCTGTAGACAAGGATTCCTGTGCCATATTTCCATTATGCTTCTCTATTTATCACCTAGCAAATATTCTATCCTAATCTTGTTTTCCTGTGGTTTTCTCTATTTTGAATGGAAGTAAAGATTCTTAAGGGGTGCAGTGGCTGAGCAGTTAAAACACTGAGCTTGTCAGCTAGAAGGTCAACAGCTCAAATTTGAGACCCAAGCACCGCCCCATAATGGGGTGAGCTCCTGTTACTTGCCCCAGTTCCTGCCAGCCTAGCAGTTTGAAAACATGTAGAAATGCAAGTAGATAAATAGTTACCACCTTTGGTGGGAAGGTAATAGCATTCCATGCACCTTGGTGTATAATCATGCTGGCCACATGACCACGGAAGCATCTTTGGACAGTGTTGGTGCCCTTGGCTATGAATTGGTGATGAGCACCGCCCCCTAGAGTCAGCCACAACTGGCAGGGAAATCTTTACCTTTAAAGATGCTTAAGCAAAGTAATCTGCCAAGTTTGAATTTCTAAGTTTTTGTTTCTTAATAGTGTATTTTATTAATTTATTGATTAAATTTATATGCCGCCGAAATCCGAAGACTCTCAAATTGTAGATGTAATTGTGTAGGGACTTAGCTTTGATTCTTCCTAACAGGATACTGAATATGCCATTGATCAATAGTACAAAATACATTTGAACAACTGAATTTGTTAATCCATAGAAATAAAATGATATATTTTCACCTAATAATGCAAATAAATATTTTAGGCTCAGGCTGAATTGGACCAATATGAATTGGTCCAATTGGAATATTGAACTGTATTGTCAACATTCAGAGGCTTGCACTCAGTATCAAGTATTAATAATTATTAAATTGCATGAATATTATATTATTTCTCTTTTTATTAGAGATTATTAGGACTTAATTTAAACCCACTTGTACATTACCATTGTGGCTAACATTCTTACTATTGTGTCTTCCAGAAATATCAAGATTCCCAGAAATCATGTCAATCGGATTGCATTCATTCTCCCCAGGAGGCCCTAATGGGATTATTAGAAGTCAATCCTTTGCTGGTTTCAGTGGTCTTCAAGAAAGAAGATCCAGGTAAGTATCATATCCAAAGCCAAGCTATAAATTGAAGAAAAACTCACATATACTCAACCACTTTAGGTCTGGAGATCTGTTCTTATTTCAGGTTTATCTATGCCTCTGTTATAAATCTGACAGCCTCTTTGTGGTCAAAACAGCCATTTAAACACCTAGAAAGCAAGCTTTATTAAAGGTTATCTACTTTACCTAATCTCCTCTTTTACTTCAACAAGCTTTCATTATAGGTTGGAACTGAATGGAAAGAAGGAATGAAAATGAAACAGCTTTTTCCTCATCCCCATGGTCAGATAAAGAATAAAATCTGAAGGATGAATCAAGTCATTTGATTTGATAAATATTTTAACTTTATTTATGACTAATCAATAGGTCCCGGTAACCATTTACAGCAATGTTTTGTTACTGGTGGGACGACAAGTACATTAACCTGAATAAGTCTCCATATTAAAGTTAACTCTCTATTTAATACTGAGCATATCAGATCTCCCATACTGCTCTGCACAATGATGCATATACATTAAGGAAATTATACATATAAAGATGTTTAAATGCAGTAACATGGCTGCAGCCTATTACAGCCCACCACTTGCAAGGGTGTCTGCCTAGAAATTTTTCAAACCCACAGCTGTCCCTCTCTTTTGAAGTATATATGTGTAACTGCATTGTCTTTTCTTCTTAGAAAGGGCTTGCCTTTAATTCTGTTTCATGTACAATCTGTTTTAATATAAATAATCCTCCAATTTGTACTAAAATGTTTTAGCTTTCTTTAATCAAAGTATTGTAAATCTTTGTTTTCTTTATTTAGGCTACATTTTGCAGCAAGGATTAAGCTAAGGCCACTAGGTATTTCCCTGCACAAGTTTAATTCAAATGAACTCAGCAAATTCAAAGTTGCTTAGCTCACTGGGATCATGTTTTTGTTTTGTAAAAATTTACAGTTTGCCTGAAAATTAATTAAAACAGCTAATGGCCACTAAAACCCATGGTGCTAGTAAACATCATTTACTATTTTAAGTTACCAAGCAAATAATAACTGCTCATCAAGCTTTTTCATTTTATTGAATACATATTTTAATTTGTTGTTACTTCCACTAAATCTTTGCAGTGGGTCCTAGTGCAGATCTAAATAAATGAATGATTTGTTCGCAAGCTGAATAACAAATGCTGATTAGCCAGCTGCCATGATAGATTAATAACCCATCATCTCTTTTAGCAGGCAAAATTAAGATTTTTAGCATGGAAAAATTAAGAAATGCTCTTTAATTGATATTAAAATGGTTAACATTTAGTGTATTTATTCCCTAGCCAAACCACTTTTAATTTTCATCTTGTAGATGTAATTCCTTTATTGAGAATTCCCCTGCAGTCAAGAAACCCCAAGCCAAAGTGAAGAAAGCACACCATTTGGGGCACAAAAGTAACAGTTCTGCCAAGGAGCCTCAGCCTGAAAGAATGGAGGAGGTTTACAAGGCTTTGAAGAATGGATTGAAGTAAGAGCTTTTATTACTGCTAAATGTACTGCTCAATAAGGAAAAAATGATTTCTGTGTGATAAAGAAGAATTTAATTACTGATGTCAAAGATAAGTAAACAGCTTCTAACCAGCAAAAGTACCTAGTTTTTTTGATAACCAAGGACTTATTTGCACAATCCATAGGGGTCTAGTCATCTGGAGAATTTCAAGGAAATAGATGCCTTTTATCTTTCTGTTTTAGTGCATAATAGCTACAAGAATGTCCACCTTTTGTTATTTCAACTGATGTCCAAATAATGGCGTGTTTAACGCTGGGGGCTCAATTGGACTTTTGGCATGCCGTTACTATCTTGCATCTGATTTGGTTTGTAATGATATAAGGAAATTCTACTTCTTACAATGGCATATTTATAACAAGTTGAATTACACATTATTTAAAGTAGTTCAGTTAAATCATATTAACTGTTGGTCAGTTTAGTTTAGGGATTAGCTGAATGAAGTGTTTATGTAGATTGTCTTTGAAAACTAAAAAGAAAGACATGTGATGCATTGTGATCTGGTAACTTTTAAATGATTTTTATAAATGGATCTTTTCCGGTATTGTTTTCTTTTTCCTTACTTACTGCAATTACTGGGACATACATTGTAAGATGAGAGAACCTATGATGAGTAATATGGTTGGTAAGCAAACTGAAGTGTGATTTTGATGCTGGAGATTATTGCTCTTTGGTTCTCTGAGGATATGGTGAACATAAAATCACATTAATAATTACAGCACTAACTATATATTAAAAGGCATCTGTTGTTAAATTACTGTTTTTTAATACATTGATGAATATTTCTGTCTCTTACATTTACATGTTTGTGTGGTATATTTAACAAATAAGAATAGAAATTTGAAGAGACTTAAGCTTTGTCATTTTCAAAATAACTCATAGTAAACAATTGTGTCAGTTCTAAAAAAGTTTTATACATATCAGTATTTTTTACTCATATTTTAAAAATCATATCTGCAAAAGTTGACTTTCCTGTCTTCTCTTCTACTAAGTAAAATTGTCTATTTCAGCCAAATATTTATAAGGAATCAATGCTTCATTGATTCCTTATAAATATTTGTTCATTGTTTTAAAGAAATACATTTTATTTATTGTTCTCTCTCTCTAATATATATATATAGATAAAATATGGAAATATAATATTGCTGATGATTCAATTTTGGATTCTCTTTACAGTGAATATTTGGAAGTGCATCAAACGGAACTGGATAAATTAAGTACTCAATTAAAGGACATGAAAAGAAATTCACGGCTGGTACGCTTCTCTAAGGATTCAGAACAATAGGGTATTCTGTGCTAAGCAAGGAAATGTAGAGTTGGAAATTTAGTGTTGGAATGCTACATACAGACTAAGGGATTATTGACACTTTATAATAAATATATATTTTACCACTGCATTTGTTTGAAAATATCCCCATATTACCAGATGATGCTGATATACCAGATCTCTGTTTTATTTTAATATGTTTTTTCCCCAGATCTATATCATACCTATTTCAGCATTTGTCACAGAAGTCATTCTTAGTGAATGATGTGTATGGGTTTTTTTTATAACAATGACTTTTGTAATGTGAGAGGGAAAATCTGGGAGAAAAGAGAGTTATCTATTTGTAAAAACTAACTATTGTACTCCAGTCCTGTTAAACCCAGAGAGATAAAAGTAATGTATTTATGTGTGTGTATAAACAATATGCTTGAAATTGTATTCCTCTTGTGTTGATTGGAAAATGTCTTGGAATAAAAGTGGGATTGGAAAAACTCCAAATCAGTTGTTGCATCCACTTTTTTCAAAATAGATAATACAATTATGTTTGCATTTAATTATATTTGTATTTTTTTCGATTAAATCAGTTTATTTTAGACAGAGTGAGCCAGTGTTCACTCCTTTATATGGGTGATTACATCAATGTCAGGAAGCCATTTTATTTGTTTATCCATGCCATTATATGTAAAAGTTTTCTGAAAAATTTGGAACTGAATTTATGTTTTCCTACTTCTCACCGTGGATAGAAAATTATCTGAAAAATGTCATTTGTGTCTGTTTTTTTAAAAATAATAATTTATTTCAATTTATTTATTTTGGCTCAATTGTACTAAGGCCCTATCTGTAAAACCATCATATTATCTTCATTGAAAGAACATTTTATTTTTTAGTAATATATTTATTTATTTCATTCATTTCAGGGGGTGCTGTATGAACTTGACAAGGTAAGTGTTTTGTAATAACAATACTTCAGTAAACAAATAACCTCAGTCTTGTGTGGTAGCAGAGAACAATCTCCCTGCTAATTGGGAACTGAGTATTCTACTCTCAACACATCTTAACGACTGGAGAAGATTGCAGCATGACATCAATTAATTAGAGGACTCATAGTACAAGAAATCCTACCCATTTGTCTTCCATTTACTTGGCAAAAGCCATTTTCAGTCCATAAAATCAATTTCAAATAAAGTGATTTGAAGATTCTTATCTAAGGTGATTATAGGGACATCTCAGTAAGTGCAAGGTCTTTTATGAGAATATTAAACATTCAGAAAAGTATGCATTGATTCGGCTAACTTCAGATACCCATTTTTATTTTGTTTTTGATTTTTCAGCAAATGAAAGCAATTGAAAGATATATGAGAAAGCTCGAGTTTCATATCAGTAAGGTAATTAACTTCCTTTCATTCTACTTCCAATTTTGTTCACATCAAAAGCTTGTCCGGCAATACTGTATCTGGTAGTCTATGGAAACCATCTCACAAAGCAGTTCTTTAGATAAATTTAGATTACGGCTTGCAAGTTATCTTATATAAATAAGGACAAGTGTAACCTGTGAGGAAATTTGTCATGTCCCTCAAGTTTTTCTCACTCACAGCAAGCTTGTGCCAAACTGACCTGGAACAAGAGGAAATAAGATGAGATATACAGAGATATATAGAACCAATATACTGCTTAGAGGCTTGTCTTTCTCTGCCTGGGGAATAAACTTATTTCTAAATGGAACATTTCCTTTTGACATAAGCTGTTTCTTCAATTAAGCTCTTAATTTTCTTTTATTTTTCTTTAAAAAAATTCATCCAATTCTATTATCATAATTTATTTATTATCAAAATGTTTGTAATACTTGATCAGTGGTCATCCCCTATTAATAATTCATTATCTCCCTATCTGCATATTTGTATTCTACATTTGCCATTTGCATTTTGAAAATATTGCATGCAGTTGAAGTAAAGTTAGTTGTAATACTGCCATGTGTCAATAGCTCACCTGAAGTAAGATTATGTTCACTTTTTTCTCTAATAATAGCAGTCAGTATAGAGTTATTCTGTGATTTTTTTAATTCAGCCTTCTTTTATGGGTCATTTAGGATATATCTGTCTTAATTATTTTATGCTCATAAATCAAATATTCATCAGGGAAATAAATCCAAAATTACATGTTCTCTGTTGGCAAGCTCATGCAGTGGGTACTTTGTCCCTCCCACTCAGAACAAAGTGATTTCAGTGTTTCAGGCTGAGCTGCTACAATGCTAAATCCATATTCAAATTGCTCAGTATGTTAGCTTGTTCTGTAACTCATGGTGACAAATATGGAGAACTTTATGTGAAGCAAGATTTTTATAAGAAACCTCAAGAAAACATGAGCAATTGTAACTGAAAACATTTCAAGGAAGGTTGCATAACTTTGATCACTGTGACAAGCAATCCACATTAGCCTTCCAGTGAAAGCTTGGTCCTGAATTTAAGTTGAAAGGGAACTAAAGGAAGGAAATGTGTCCATGACAGCTTTGCATAATCACAGATGGGTTTGTGATAGATCTGCTGAAGCTGACAAGAAAAAATATGTACGATTTTTATGATACTTGTACAACACTCTTGTTAATAGAAATAAAGACAAGTGACAATTTCCATAGTAATTTTTTAGAATGAAAGAATATTCTGACATTGAGATGCCATACTAAACCAACAGATAATAGTTTGGTTGCTATAAAGAGCTTATTTGTAGATACCTGTACCTTATAGGAATCTACAGTATTTATTATTTTTCAATAAATATCCCCTCTTGGTTGGATTATTTCAGGCTATCATATCTGGGCTGTGATATAAATCCAAATGATCATTAGACAGTTCCATAGAGTTAGTGTTTAGGGCATTTTTCATAAATGAAAATTATTAACATCTAGTGTTCCATCTATTCAAGTAATTTTTCAATGGAAACTGAGAAGGAAGAATCACAACATCATCTCCTTGCTCTTTCTCCAGTTGTGACTCTAACAGAAGTGTTCCTCCAGTCTTTTCTCAATGTTTTCTTTCATGCAACAGCTTTATATGTCTTTATAGGTTCTCTTTTTCTGTTATATTGGTATCATATTGCTTATTTGATAGGCAGGCATTGTTTGTTTGTTTATTAAGTTACTATCCCACATGATTGGCTTGGGGATTCTGGTAGTTGAAGTCTACACGTCTTAAAACTGGCAAGATTGAAAATATTGTTATAGAATGTTGCTGTTATGATATATATTATTATTTATGGAAACATATTCTTTAATTACTATTTTTCTGGTATAAGTGGTCCTCAACATACAACCATAATAGAATCTGCACTTTATGGTCATAAGTCATAATAGTGTAAAACATGTTAATCACATGACTGATCTAATTTGACATTTTTTTCTGTTATTTTGTCATGCAAGAAATATACTGTAGGTTCATAGGAAAAAAAGGATTGCTTATCATGGTAAACTATTTAAATGTTGGAATAATTTTGTGTGTAGTTCTTGAGATCATAGTTCTTTTTATTTCTTGTCTGGAAATCAGCTTTTCTAAGTTTAGTGGGTCTCTGTTCTGAATAAACAGATGTAGAATTAATCTGTAACAGTTTGTCCACTAGGAATATATTCAGGCTTTAATTTTTAGTTTTTGATCTGTACTGTGATCTTAAATAGACTTTTTATATACTATAGTAGTATGTTGCTGAATTAATTCAAATGGTAATCCAAGGTAAATTATTAAGAGCAACTATTATTAGTCTGGAAAGAAACCTTAGTGAAAAAAGGTTTACATCAAATTCAAACGGCTGACCATAATTGTTAATTAAAAGCTTGGGAAGGTGAAGTCTTAATTTTGGAAAAAAATGTTGTGATATAACAAGAGAATAGTGTCATTTATATAGATAATTATTTTCAGTGCAAAAATATATCAACACTGAAATTGTTTACCCACTTTTCTATATAGATTATCATATTCTCACCTGGGTACTTCAAACATCTAATGATTTTTTCATTTTTCAACATCTCAATTTTGCTGTTATTCTTCCTATTAGGTAGATGAGCTCTTTGAAGCCTACTGTATCCAAAGACGGCTTCGTGATGGTGCCAGCAAAATGAAGCAAGCATATGGGTTGTCCCCTGCTAGCAAAGCAGCTCGAGAAAGTTTATCCGAAATAAACAAAAGCTATAAAGAATATACAGAGGTATAAAATGATCTATTTTTTAATCTAAACTTCCTAGATGGAAATTTTGCAATTACTGTAATAGGAAGATTGAGTTGTTATGTAAAAAATAGATTATGGATTGCTTAAAAAAAATACAGAATTAGTTTCCAGGCATAATAGTTATTACATTTCTGTAGCATTCTATATTCTGCCATTTAAAAAAACAGTAGCCTGTTTAGCACTTGGTTCCAAAAAAATGCTTCAAGAAAATTGAGTGAGACTGTAGCACAATCCCAGGAAAAGGCACAGTGGTTTTAAAAAGCTGTCAGGAGATGTGATAAAGGGGACGCGGTGACCTAGTGGTTAAGACATTGGGCTTGTTGGCTATAAAGTTGGCAGCCTGAGTCTGAGACTCAGGCACTTCATAACAAGGTGAGCTCCTATTATTTACCTGAGCTCCTGCCAACCTATCAGTGCAAAAGCATGCAAAATATAAGTAGATAAACAGATACCACCTCAATTGGTGGGAAGGTAACAATGTTCAGTGTGCCTTGGTGTATAGTCATGCTGGCCACGTGATCACAGAAGCATCTTCGAACAACACTGACTCTTCAGCTATGAAACGGAGACAAGCACCGTCCCCTAGAGTCAGACACGACTGAAAGAGGAAACCTTTAACTTTACCTTTTTTGGAGGGATGATCCTTTTGGAATCAAATCTGAAACACTGCGTTGCTCTACGAAGTTTGCAATACAGAAGTCTCCTTCCAAAATAGAAAATTTTAGGACATATGAGTAACTCCTTGTGGAATATTAACATTCCATTAGATATTAGAACAGACTGTTTTTTTATCAAGCATAACTATTTTAAACATTATAATCCAAATTAGTTTCTTAGAAATTTTGATTGAATATATATATAGGAATACCTGTTTACTTACAATCTGTGATAGGCATAATAATTTATCATGAAATATATTATAGAATTCCAAAACAAGCAGCATTTTGATGTGGAAATTTAATGTAAATACTAATTCCTATATATGAGAAGTGCATGAGTGTGTATTGCATTGGGTATTTTTACAGTTGAAGGGTCCAATTCACCATAGTTTTCTAGATGTCCTGTTAGAATATCTGAACCCAGTGGGCAAAAAGATTGCTGTATGATTTATTTCAACAAAACCCATTGATTCTGAAGAAACTATTTGATTTTTATTTTTGGATAACAAGAAAGGCATAATTTCTAAAGAGACATTCCAATACACAGACTTTTTTCTCCCTAGACTATTATTTAACTAAAGCCTACTTTAGAAATCATTACATGACCATTCGTTGTAATGAAAACGGTTCAGTATATTTTTAAAGTACTGTACCTTTATATAGTTCATTTTGGATGGTTGATCTGATACTATTATTCTCTTTTCCTACCTAGAACATGTGTGCCATTGAAGGAGAGATGGAAAATTTAATGGGGGAGTTCTGCATCAAGATGAAAGGTAATTGTCTTGCTTCTCATGCCTTTTTCCAGACAAAGATCTTGACAAGAGATCTCTGTGTGTGGTTTCTCAAAGCATAGAAATGACAATCCAATTTAGATAAGAGATTTGTTTTCTTTCACTCACCTCTTGGGATGCAGTTTTCCAAATATCTCTGCCTTGCTTCTAAAGCAATCAGAATATATCACATTCATTGAAATAGCAAGCATTTATAGCAAATTGTCTTACTTAAAAGGATGTGAATTAATTACATTTAATCAAAAATAAGTTTTTAGACCAAAACCAAATTATATCTAAAAGATGCATATTCTTTGCATCACTTTTATTAAGTCTTTGTAGAATTAAAAAAGGAGACTCTAGATACATCGATACATTGGAATCAGTATTTGACTAATTAAAAAGATGCTTACCTCTGGAAAATATATTAGAACTGCCTTAATAACTAGGTAGGTAGGCGTTAAATATATCCATATCTCTGGCTTAATTTATAGGTGTGAATGGAATAGAAAAATCTTTAGTAGACAATATTGTCTCTTTTGAGAAGATTTGTGAATTTATAATTCAACATTTTTTCTTCTTTCCTTACACGTCACTTGAATTCATACATACACTGAATTTCATACATAAACAAAGAAGTCAAGAGGTAACTTGGAGTTATTAATAAATAACTCCAAGTTAATAAAATATTAACTTGGAGCATCCTATGAAACCCTTTACATCTTTTGGTGTTCTAGAGCAGTGGTTCCAAATTTTTTGGTATGGAACTCTTCAGAAGACATTTTTTCCCCAGAATCCTACTCTATCCCTGATTTTTGGTAAACATTATGAACCCTCAACATTCTTCCTTCTTTCATTTATTCCTATTACCTGAGTATTTTGGATAACATAGAAGGTTTAGACATAAAGACAAAACGTTTTAAATATAACCACAAACCTTAATTTTGATACAAGAAAACATTAGCTACAACCACAAACATTTATTTTGGTATAAGAAAATATTAAATTTACACCTAATGTGAAAATTTACACATAATGTGATTAATGAAATTATTTCATTTTTGTACTTAAAGTAGTTTTGAAATTGGGCTTTATGTCTGACAGTTGAATATGTAAATCTGGGCAGCATCCAGCTTACTCCTAAATTTGTTTTTGGTATAAGGATAAGCTGAAAAGCCTGATATTGTTGCATCAATAGTTAGACACAAAGGAGAGCAGAGCTCGGATAGCATTTTTGGCTACTGATGGGTGTACATTTATCAGTCCTACCCAAAAGTCATTCAGTGGCACAAATTCAAATTTCGTTTTTAAAGCAGAGGTAAATTGAATTTCAATAAGATCTTCATACTTTGACACGGACAACATGTGAGGTTTATTTTGGTTGACAAATGGGTTTTGCACCCACTCGATGTCCCTGTTGGTGTCTGGGAATTACTCTGACAGGGATTTCACAAAATTCATTAAACATTCAGATTTTTTTATGCACATCAGCTTCGATTTTCAACTCATCTTTTCTCAGAAACAGTCAGGAGAGGAAAGCATTCAAAGTTTTTCTCATTTATTCTCAAAAATTAAGTCTGGTTTTCAGTGATATGATCTTATCTCCTCTCATTGTGAACATGGTTGTATCTTTCCACTGCAAAGATGTTGTAACTTCATTAATTTTCCTGAATATGTCAGTGAGGTAAGCACATTTCATGAGCCACTTCTTATTGCGTAAAAATGTGGCATGTTTGCTAGGCGCAGAAATGAAGAAAACCATAAACTTGTTGTGCAGCTCAAAAAGCTTGGCCAGGACTTTGCCTCTTGAAAGCTATCTAACTTTTGTGTATTAAAAGCGATTGATGTTGACTTCCCATTTCTTCACAAGTGTTTGCAAAAGGTCTTGATTGAGTGGGTGAGACTTTACACAATTGATAATTTTTACAGTCTCATTAAGAACATCCTTTAAGTCAGATGGAATGCTCTTTGCCACAAGAGCATGCTGACGCAAGATGCAATGACTACTGGTATAATTTGGCACTACCTTTTTTATTCTTGATATCATGCCTTTCAATTTTTCCACCATCACTGAAGCACTATTGCTGCATACATTAACAAAATTAATCAAAATAATCTTTACACATGTAATGATGATTTTAAAAATCTCTTTCCCAGTTGAATAATTAGTCTCCAAAGGTGCTCATCTTTGATAGATTTTTCGAATGGATACCTCAGAAAAGCAAGCAGTATCACAAATCTGGCAACATCTCTATCTCATCCAGTTGCATTGAAAACGCTTTACCATTTTTCAATCTCTGAATTAATTCATTTTTGATATATTCTGAGATTTTATGAATACGGTTGGACACAGTGTTGTTAGAACATTGGACTGCTGAAACTTTTTTTGCTACCTCCTCTCCAAGCACGCAATCAACTATTTTTTCAAGCATGGTTTGATGAGATTCTCTGCAATTGTATATGGCTTTCCAGCAGAGGGAATCCTGTAACTTAAGAGAAAGGATGCTTCAGTTGTGTTTCATTGTCGGTCTTTGCATATTTCTGTAAACAAGCCACAGCAGCATCTTGAATTTCCTTTTGGTTTTTGAAAAAACTGAAGTCCTTTTTCTTTAGGTGCAAGTGGTTTGTTTCCAGGTGTCGTTTCAACTTAGTGGGTGCCAAGGGATGGTTAAAGAGGATTTTGTTGCAAAAGATGCACTGCCCATCTGGGTGTTCTGCACTTCCATTAGGAATCAATCCTAAAGATAGATAAGATTCATTGTATTCCCTTTTTTTCAAAGATTTTAAACCTTCATGTTCGATCCTGTCACTAGTCACTATGTTAGCTTCTCGATCATCAGTATGAGAGTCATCTTCCATTGTAGTTGTGCCCTCAAATAAATAAAATAACAAAACAGAGAGGTCAGACTCCATGCTAACTCAATTTGTGCACAGAAAAAACTAATTCTAATATCCTTGTATTTTTACTTACTGAACTGAAATGAAGAGCATCTTCTTGAATCTCATCAGATCTAGATTGCAGTGTGTCAGTAGAGCTAGAACTAGTAATGCTATTTTTTGACACCTGAAAGCCTACCCATCTTGAACCAGTTATCCATGGCATTAGGAGCTTCCTGAAATAGTAAATAAATTGTAAGTACATACATACATAGATTCTATGTTAATGGCCAAAATTATACCTCAGATTTAATCCAATTTGTTTAATCAGAATATACAGTGGTGCCTCACAAGACGAGATTAATCCGTTCCGGAAGAACGCTCTTAGTGCGAAATTCTCGTAAAG
>JANHZU010001834.1:416333-428089 GCA_032468055.1 Acrochordus granulatus
TGCTTCTTTTCAAATTCCTACATTATTTCTGAAAAAAAAATTGCAGAACATGTACAGCATTTCTTTCTATGAATCCCAAAACCCCATACCCTTGGTTCTGATATTATCTATTTTTTACAGACTCCAAAAAACAAAGCTACAATCTTCAAGTTATGCAGCATCTGCCTATATCTGCCACAAGAGCAGCTCACCCACTGGGCAGTTGGTACTATAGAGGATCACCTCCGACCATACATGCCAGAATAGGGCTCTGGCCAGCAAAATGAGGAAAATCACAGATTGCAGGAGTGTAGTTTCCACATTTCTCATCATTTATTCTTTCAGAATAGAAGAAAATGGACACATGTTCAGAACACTATCCATCGTGAAACTTGATCATCCTGGATTATTTTCTGTTATCATTTGTATCTCAGAACTTTTTTTTAAGATGTTTTCTGCATGGACTTTATGAAAGAGAATGCTCTGCATATTTCTGCAGTGCATGAGCATCTTACCAAAATGTGAAGGGACTGTTACACACTGAAAGAAATGTTATCTGAAAGCACAAAGCGATCACTTATGGTGGTGTGTCCATTTGTGCTGGTCATGTCCCCTGTTTCAGTATTCATAGGGTGAAAAGTGAATGTAAGGGTGTAAAAGCCTTCTAAGCTTTGCTTTTAACATGATTGTATCAGAGCTGTGTTAGATTCATTCTGATGACTAGCTCTCTGGCTTGCTATAGTAGATGGCTTACTATGGGAAAGAAATCTTTTAAGGAAGAAAAGCATCTCATTCATTGTAGGCATTTATTGCCTTTTCTTATTTTGCTTGGCCATGTTTGAGTTCACTGGCATTCTCATTTTTGGATCTCTTTCCCCAGTTTGCTGTATAACTAAATGTAGAGTGTTCTGTTAAGTTGAATACAGTTTACAGACCTGGGGTCTGAAATAGCCTGAAGCAGCTAAATTAAAAATAGCAGCTGCAGAAACCATGTTGGCAGAGGATTATTTTTTTCCTGAGAGTTGACTTGTAAAATTGCTGGTGAACCGAGTAGGAAATACTGATTTCCAAAATATTTCTTACATGGAAAACCCTCTGAGGTTCTTTGTGGGGTGGGTGGGGAGGAATAAGAGCTAAAACATTTGTGGATTTAATTGTAAAATATTGTTTGGAGTGTCAAAGTTGGTTTTGACAAAACATATTTTGTTTAAGATTGTGCAATGAACATAAGAAAGACTACTGTATAGTTTTGGCAAAGAATACTTTGCTAATGGATTGAGTAATTTTACTGAAGTAAATCTGTATAAGCCAACTCCCTTTGGATAAATCTAGTGCTTATCTGTTTAAAATTTGTATTTAGCTTTTGTTTGGAATTGGAAAAAATTGAAAATAAATTAGTTGAACAATTACCTGCTCTGTCAAGTTATGAAGACCATGCTAGTTGTAAGATATGCAAGCATTAAATTGGTATAGCAAGACAATCAACATCTATCAAATGATAAAGTAGTGTAAGTCTAGAATGTTGAATTGGTATCAGAGAGAGATTCAGTGAATCTTACTGGCTAATCCAGAGTCACTTTTCATATTCAGTTTAATTATCTAAGTAATAACATACATTGGGAGGAGTCTCTGCTATATATGCATCTGTGTGCAAAGGATGATATACCAGGAAACAGGCATTTCTTAGGAATAAAATCTATTTTTAATAAGCTTTTTTCTATTCAACTTAGGGTTACTTGTAGATTAAAGTAGTGATTTATGTATTAAAAGAATTATGCAAAAGAAAATCATTTTTTCATATTTACTTCATTATGATAAAATACATGTTTTTTGCGGGGACTTTGCTAAAAGAGATTAGCGCAGATGGTATTTTTCCTGCTTCTAAGCTGATGGGAGGAAATGTGCACCTCCTTCAAAGACAACCAGATGAAATAGAATTATTGATTTCCAGAGGCCATACAAAGAACTAACACATTACTTGAAAAGTAACATTTATTTGAATGTTTGAAAGGAATGTGAGTAGCTGCAAATATGGAAAATGATTTTTAAAAAATCTATTATCCTTGAACCCATTGAAATAAATGTAAGCTGTGGAGCATCCTGGAAAGTGGAAATCTTATCCCTGGAGGTCATTAAATTTAAGTTCTTATAGTTCCTACTCATAGCAACTGATGAATTTATTATGCTGTCCTATCAGAGTCTCCATATCCTAGAACAATTGCTATAAAATTACAAAATGTTTGTGACCATGCTGCCTTTACTCCTGGGTTCTTTATGTTCAATAGCAATAAGGATTCTTTGTTGTAACCATTTCTAGAAACTAAGACAATCTCAAAAGCCATCTCTTGAATCTAAGAATTCTAGATAGTATTATGGTAATTTGCATTCATAAATTTGTTTCCTATTATGAAAAAATATTTTTATGTGAAATAGCTAAGATTTTAAGGATATAGACATGTAAATTAACAGATAAAATACCTGGTGTTACATAATAGTTTCAAAATGCTTTTCTGTTATCAGTTTGAACTAGTCAACTGAAGCCAATACAACACTTGTATAAAGGTGATTGGTTTGATCTTATTTCTAAATATATCAGAACTTATAAGATATTGACACTTTTTGTAAACATATGACACAATCTTGCATTAATGATACACATATACACAAACATGAAAAATAAAATACTTGATTTATATGGTTGCCCATCTCACTCTGATGACTGTGGGTAGCTGACCACATAAGTACAAGGCAATTAAAGTGATAGCTTACTAAACCTAAAGTAAAAATAAAGGTTTCCCCTTTCAGTCATATCCGACTCTAAGGGGCAGTGCTCATCTCAGTTTCATAGTCAAAGAGCTAGTGTTGAATGTTGGGTTGTATGACATGAAAAGCAATATACTGTACAGTAAATCACAACCACACTATCCTAGTAAACAGTCTCAGTCCTTGGGAATATGTGCATGTCTTCAAAGCTTTCTGAAAAGGTGGGGTTGAGACCGATCTAATTTAGGAATGGTGGAGTATGGGAATATTACGAAAGGCAGACACTGCAAGCAAAAAAGCCCACTTATTGATTCCATAAGATGGCATTCTTGAATCAATGGGACCTGCAGTATGCCTCTCCTGTTTCTACCTTCATGAACAAGCAGATACAATCAGAAGTTGTCTTTCAAATAACTCGGTCCCAAACCATGGATGGCTTTGTAAATGACAGGCAGCAACTTGAATTGCATCTGGAAACACTTGGGGAGCCAGTGAAGTGTGGGGAACTATTAACATGGCTGTTCTAAAGTATATCTGCTCTGTTGCACTCTAGACCAGCTTAAGCTTCTGTTCAAGGGCAGCCCATGTAGAATTCATTATAGTAATCAATTTGGGAAGAGAACAAGTCATGAATAATTTAATTCAGGAAGAGGTGCAATTGGCACACATAACCAAGTTGTGCAAAAGCACTCCTAGCCATGATTGCTACTTGCCCCTCAAACAAGAGCCACAAGTCAAACTCCCAAATTGCAAAATGGTTCTGTTTGAGACTGCTACCCCATCTACACCTGAAGATGGAAAATCATCAGATCCAGGAAAACCTAGAAGCCAAAGCCACAAAGACTTGCTAGAGTTAAGCTGAAGCCTGCTCTCCCTCCTTCAGTCTCTCAGCCTCCAGATACCAAGACAGCACTCCCACAGCATCGGCTGGTCCAGCTTAGGTGGAGATGTAAAGCTGGGCATCGTACACCTCACCTTAAGCTATTGAATGATCTCACTCAATCGCACTGTGTGGATGTTAAACAGAAGTGAGGATAATATCTGCCATGAGAGACTCCACAAAGCAGTTAGGTTTTGGAACTCTGGCATAGAAATATATTTAAAAAATAAATTACGTATTTTCGTAAGAAAAAAATGTTTGTTTAGGCGCACTTTTTTAGCCAAGAGCAAAGGAAGCCAGTATGAAGTCAGCTGAATATTGAACATTGAATTTCCTTCCTGCTGTAACTCCAAATCTGCTCCAAGGATAGACTCCTTGGAAAAGATGTGGGAGGGGAGCGGTATCTGCTATCAGTGCGCATTCTGATACAATCAATCAGCTTCAACTATTGTGTTATTATACATTCCACTTTTTAATTATGCTTCTGAAAACAGTCATTTTCTATCTTGGAGCAATTCTGCTCCATTTGTTGTTCAATGTGCTCTCATCTTTATCAACCTGATTGGCTTCTCTGTAGGATCTTTTATATTGTTTCCTCTCCTGCTCATACTGAAGACAGGGAATAACTACAGATGTGTTGAAGTCAAACTGTAAGCAATTGACTAATTGTTTAAACTGAAAACACCCCACTCAGCCAATCCTGGCTCTGTATGTTTAACAAGCATGCTGTCTCCACTGTAGGAGACATCAAAGAGTTCAAGGAGCTATTTATCACTTGCTATTTTATTATGTGGTATATTATAAGCACTTTGCACTGACTAGATCAGAAAGTTGCAATGTAAGGGCAGATGATTGCTTGTAGAATGTTGTAGAAGACAACATTGTATTAGTCAATGGTAATAAAAAATTAGGAAACTGGTAGCACTTTTTCAGAGTTACATGAGTTGTAGGTGATAAAAGTCAGTATTTTTAAATAAAATTTGATAGTTTGAAAGTACACTACCAGACTCCCAATTTTTGGTTTGTACAAATAGTCTTCAAGTTACGATTGTAATGGAGTCTGCTCATTACAATCATAAGTTGTAATGGTAATAAAATGGGTTGGTCACATAACTGACTCGATTTTACATTTTCTGTGATAGTTATTAAGGCAACATGGCAGTCTTAAGTGCACATGTAGTGGTAGTTGAGCAAACATGGCAGTTGCAAGTATAAACCCATTGTTCACTATGGGTAGGTTTGGCCAAAAAATGAAGTGCCATTTTTTGCAAAATAGTCGTAAATTTAGTAATCACAGAATGTGGCAAACAGCTGCAGATGTGGCCGTGTTGAGAGCACCTGAGGTGCTTTCCTCTGAGCATGGTGAGAGGTGGGGGAGAAACCATCATAATTTTGGATCTGGGTCTTATTATATCTAAGAGAATGAACTAAAGCCATAGTATGTTGTATTTTTGTAGTTGTAACATTTCCCTTCCATAGATTTAATATGTTATGCATCATGTTGTCTACTTAAGCTGGTCCTCATAGTATTTTCTTACCCTTATTTATTTCCAATACAGCTATCTGTAGCTATTGTCTACTTGTAGCTATGGAGAGAACATGTTTTGATTCCTGTCCCAGATTTTCTGTACACACTACCAATTAAAAATGTTGTGGCCCAATTAATGGCCTGCACTGATTTTACCTGATTTGGGATCTCACCAAGTCTATTGATGATCAGGAGCCTCCAACATTTTCCACAGAAGCAATACAAGCCTCAGTCTTAGACTGTCTTTATTAAGAGAGGATTGTAGAAATGAAAAAGATGGACTAATATCTAGTGACAAAATTTTGCTATGAATTTCTTTTAATAACTAGGTAATGAGTACGTACCTGTTTTTCCTCAGGATGAAAGGTTTGTAACAGTATGGAAAAAACAGTATGTGGAAAAAAATGTACATTTCTTAAGTCTAATAATTTTCCTCTTTGCTTCCACTGAAAATGCAATTGTTGTCCTGAGAACTGCATCCTAGGCTTTGGCAGAAGCATATGCTGGCTAGGACTGCAGATTGTTCATCTTTTCATTAGATATTGCCGCCCAATTTGGCTTCTATTAATTCAGTACAATGGGTATCCCCACAGCACCAGTTTCAAAAACAACATGAAAGTTGAACTCAGTTAATTAACTCAATCTGTAAATGATCACTTTTTGTAAGGAAGGGGCCATGTTGAGGGGAATCTTAATAACTATTAGACATCCCTTATTTTTTCTTTAACCCAAAAACCCTACCTTCCAGGTAAAGAGGCCACTGAGTTAGGTTGACTCCATCCCAATGGACTACATATATAGCCTACAGCCAAAATTTCCCAGTGTTCTCCCATCCAATTTACCAGGATTGATCCTTCTTAGCTTTTTTCAAGATAAACCAAGTCCTGCCACCTGCAGAACCTTAGCTGCAATGAAACAGTGAACTTAACCAAAGTCATTAGGGAGAAGCTGAGCAATGGTTTTTTCTCTCTCAGAAATCCTTTTAGAGATCAGCAGAGTTATAGGATCATTAGCAATGAAAGGAGCACCCAGTAGTCTCAGGGGCACAAAATCACAGGGGGCCAAGCCATGCACTAGCCTCTGTTTTCTCCTACCACTATTTAAGCTTTTTCTGCATTCAGCTTGATTCTGTGCAGCTAAATTTTGGACAGCTTTTTAGATTATCAGATTTAAATAAAAGGTGTAAGAAAATTCCTTGTGGTAAGTGTGGCAGAAATGATTTTACACTGAGATTAAAATTTTCTAAGAACAAATTTTATTGAATAGCAGCAATTTTTCTCATCCTGCTTAGTACCCTTTAACAAAACCAATTCCCTTGAAAGAATACTACCATTTAAAAAATGTTGGACTCTCATCCTACTTTATTAGGTAAATCATAATAATGTATTTATTCATTATACATAATGTATTTATTATAATAAATAATGAAATTATTCAATACTTGATGAAAAAATACATTGAGGAAGCCAGGGAACTCCATGGCCTTAAAGGCAGCAATATAAAAGACACCTGGAGCTCCTGCAAACAGTGGACCAAAACCCATATTACCTTTTTGACAACCCCCCCTTCTCCTAAAACTCCCAGCATCACCTTTTCACCGCTCTTCCTAAAGATATAAAATCACTTCACTGAGTGTTTTGCTTCACCCAGAGTGAAGGGGAAAAATCACATCTAGGAAAACAGCCTTTCTTCTCTGCTTGATCCAACCCAATGCTTAGAAGTGTTTCTTAGCCTCAGCAAGTTGAAGTGTGTGGACTTCAACTCCTACAATTCCACAACCAACTGTGCTTAAAGGCTGCTGAGGTTGAGAGACACTGGCTTAGAAGCTGTCATCATCTATCCCTCCCACAAGTGAAACTCAAAAGAAACTGTAACTTTCAAGAGGAAAACCCTGTCTTTTTTTTCACTTCTTTTCAGTGCTTCCAGGTTCACACTTAGATTAACAGGAGAAACATTTACTTATTTGTAAGTTCCACTAATAAATAAAAGGCAAACCTAATCTATCCATCCTAGACATGGCTTTACATGTGTGTGCAAATATACTTGTATAGACAAGTGTATAAAGGTCTGATCTTGGGCCAACAATTTAAACAATAGAGTTCAACATAGTGATATTATTTCATTACTCTTTCAAACTTTGATTTTTGAAACTTGTTGTAGTACAGATGCTCCATCCTGCATTCATGGACTTCTCAGGATTTTAATTTTATCCCAGGTGCTTAGTGTGTCTTCCTTGAGCTATCAATCTTCCAGTTGCTTTACTTGTTAAATTCACATTGGCAAAACCCAGAGTTTTTCCTTGCTTCAGAACCTCAGCAGTAATCAAGATTTCTTCTCCAATCTTAGCTGATGACATGTATCTTGAGTGCAGAAGAAGAGAAAATACTACATTTAACAATAAAAAGGCTATGAGTATTTTTGTCTTCCTTCAGTTCATACTTACAACTGTCCTCTTAAGAGTTTTGAGGCAGAGCAATAGAAGAAAGAGACTGAATCAAAGTCAGCCACAAAATCCAAAATAGAGTAATTAATAAATCATTGGATATCTTTTATTCCTGCTTAGCTGTTATATTCACAGGGTGACCTGAGCCCCCTGCTTTAGTCAAACTATCCAACACAATTTTGGGAAGGGCAGAATTATTTATGCCATCCTTAATTTCTTTATAATTCCATTTTGCATACATAATTTTTTTTCCTGCATGCCACATACATTGAAACAATGCAGCAAAAATGGTGTTGTTCAGACCAAGAGATGGGTTTGGGGAACAGACTGTAACAGGTAGCTTGGAATAGCTCTCAGTTTAAGGATAAAGTATATGTATTACATCCACAGAGTCCTAGTTCAGGCTTCAGTAGCATTAGGAAAAAGTTCTACCTGAAACTGAAGAGCCACTACTATATATGTAAATATGGTTTAACACTACGCTAGAGTGTTAAACAATCTCTGAATTGATATAAAGCAGATCTGTCTGTTAGCAGTTCTTGGCTTTAAATGCTTACGTAGAAACCAAGAATAGCAATGGCTTCCTACAAAAATAAAACTAATCATTCTGGTACTTCAAATCAAAGCATGACTAATTTTACTGTCTTTTAGAATCTGTGAAGTTTCGACTTTTGAATATAGAAATCTAGTTTTCCAAAAAAATACTTAAAGCAGAAAATTTAAAAAAATTACATAGTATCACAATATTGGATTGGACTGCTGATCTCTTGGAATTAAGACAAGTTGGATTTGCCATTATCGCTGCAGAATGAAGGCTAAGTTAAAAGGAAACAAACATGGAAATAAACTTCACTAAGTTTGACACCTACGTAACGTTCATGTCCACACTGACACCAGGTGCTCCTCTTTCAGTGTATATTAAAGCAGCTGTTGACACAACGTCTACTAAAGTTGCTGTCAGGCCTCCATGCAGTGTTCCTCCTTTGTTTGTATGCTGTTCTTCAATTTTCATTTCACAGACAACTTTTCCAGGGTTTGCAGAAATGACCTTCATCTGGAAAGTGAATTGAGAAGAGAAACAGAAATCTAGTTCCATAATGTTTAAGTGAATTTTATCAGCACCCTAAACACACATGCTGGCTTTCTATCTAGCAGAATAATAAGGATTCCATTCAACTTGATTTCGATTTTCAGGCAGCATTCACACATCCTCAATAACTTTGACTTACTTTATCTGTAAATTTACTTAAATGCTGGGAAGGAAATAAGTTTGTACTTCTTGGAAGTTCTGTCCAAGCTAACTCTTTTTTGCTGGATGATAGTAGTTTCTTTGACTACACAATGCCCCTGTTGCAGTAAACTAGTTAAAATTTGCATTTTCATGACAAAGATCTATATTTTGACTGCTTTACAGAGAAAGAGAATCTATACAGGCAGTAAAAAACAGAAACAAAAAAAACCTTTTATCAATGGTTCCTAAAGTAAAGGGATCAGGACAGAAACGGAAGAAAGGAAAAACAAATCGAATTACTCTTTATAATATAAACAGGGCATTTAAAAATGGACAAAATGAACTTTTGCCTCTTTATTTCAGAAATTATTTTAAAATTGTGAAATAACTGTTTAATAAATGCAAAGGATATTATTTGATGTATTTTACCCGTAACACAGAAAAGACAAAATAGTAAGAAAAACAAAGCAATTAGTACTTACTAGTAATAGGTGGTAATAGCAACCTAGGCCCAGAACTCAATTTAAGTTTGGCCTCTTATATCTATGAAATCAACATATTTTGTCTTAGTTGTCTGGAGGTTTAGTCATGGCAGCTGGACTTCTTCTCTTTTTGTCTTAGAAATATTCCGCTGCTCATCAGCTTCTTCAGTGTAAGAAAAAAGTTGGTCAAGAAACCCCATATATGTCTTCCTTGCCTAACCTGAATAGGTTCCTTAGATAGACAATATGGGGATAGACATCAGGGTTTCTTCCCCAAAATGTGTGGCAATATATAGATTTCTCAGTCATCCAGGTGGAGATAGTGGTCAGGAGGTTTAGTCACGGCAACTTGACTTTTCTTTTGTCTTCAGGGGGAAGAAACCCTGAAGATGATGCAGGAATATGAAAGGACAAGAAGAAAGGAGGAGGCAGTCGTTTAACAACTCTCTGCCTACTCCCATCCTCCTGGTGTCCACCTAAGGAACCTATTCAGGTTAGGTGAGGAAGACATATATGGGGTTTCTTGACCAACTTTTTTCTTAAAAAAAAAAGAAGTCCAGTTGCCATGACTAAAGCTGAGAAATCTTCATGACTGAGAAATCTTCACCTACATATTTTGCCTTACTTTTATAATTCCAGTCAAGGTTTGGGAGGAACGTTTCCATTCTCTATATGCATGTTAAGAGCCTAGACTTAAAAAAAACTGATCTGAATGCTGATTTACTTCCTCACTGGTTACAGGTGATGTGCACATACATTTTAGAGTACCTGGCAGAAAAGGAGGATCTGGTGTACAGAATGTTTTGGAGAAAATGTGAAAGGTCCAGTGACATTTTTTTTAAATAACAAAACTCAGCTAAACTTGTAAGCTCAGCTAAAAAGCAATCAGGTGCTTGGACTTTTCCCCATGCCAAGGGTAACAAGGAGCTAATAAGAAAAGTGAAAAAAATTAACCACAGGAATGAAATCCTACCTGCAAAAGATTAACACAGTACTAGAACTCAAGGTTTTGAACAGCAACTGCATAACAACTTTAAATTCTAAAACTTAGGCCCCATTTGTTTAGTCCAAAGAGTCCACTGTATAGGAGATGCAAGATCTCATTTCCTTATAAACCCCCATTATAAATTCCAACTAGACAACCTTATGACCCACTGGGTCATGTTTTGAGAGAAAGGCAATATTGTCTGATGTGACCAGAATGAACATTCAATTTTAGGCTGACATTTTTTTACCCCAATGCTTTTTAGGTATCATCTAAGAAGAATATATGTATAGATAGATAGAAAAATAATTGTAATGGCAAACAAACTTCAATAATAAGTCACTCATTACTTAAACAGATATACAGAAAGAACATGGGCGGCAAAAAAGCAGGAGTGGGAGTGACTTCCAACATCCTGTCGGCTTCTCCATTGCCCATTTTGGCAAGCCAGCAGGGAGCACTGGAAATCACAATCACGTGACTTCTGGGATGCTGCAATGCTACAACTTTGCAAATAAAACTGGTTTGAATGTTACAGAAGTCACAATTCTTAGATTTTTACACATTCTTTAAGTTAATGGATTTTAGATACTAAAATTCAAAAATGGTTGCAGTACAATGTACTGTTTGTGCTAATGTGTGGGTACAAACAGACACGCGGATAAACACAAAACGAGTTTTAATAATTTATAGATACACGTATGAATTAACCCAATGAGTAACGTTAACCTTATGGCCCCATGATCCTAAATCATATGGTCTAACTAATCAGTATCTGTAACTGTAATGCAACTAATCAAATAAAAGGATTATTTACATGTCTGTAAAAAGAATCTGTAACTGCACCTATTTTGTTTTCTCTTCTTTTGATCAATCACTTTGGGCTTTAGGCATGCACCGATGCTGCTCTCTGCAGACCATGCAGTTCTCCCCTCTCAGATCTGGACTGATAAAAGCTTTTCTAAAAATTGTTCGGTGGGAAAGGAGAAATCATTTCTCCCTATATATATTTCTGTCTCTCCACACTATTCTTATTTTTTTTCATTTCTGTTCTCCTTTCTATGTTTTCTTATTGTCCTGCCTTTTCTGTTTGTGTTAGCTTATCTTTCTAATTGTCATTTTAATGTTGTTTTAAAAAGTTTCATGCTGTCTCGGGAGGTCCCGGCAGACACTGGTCGGTGTTCGGCTGGCGTGGAAGTGTATTTCTTCATCCACTGATTAAATGTACAGGAGGTGCCTCCGAATTCGGAGCGACGCTCGGCGGCTTGCACCAAGCAAGGTTGGGGCGGCTCTCCGTCCAAGCCGCCCGAGGGGACGGAGGCGCCCTGCCGTCCAGGGCTTGGCCGCCGCAGCCTTCTCGACGGCCAGCTCAAGGTCACCCCGAAAAAATCAGCCGGACGAGACCAGCACCTCCTTACCTTACTCGCCACCCGATCGAAGCCGGGCGACTCCAGAAGGACTTTCA
>JANHZU010001834.1:430958-453736 GCA_032468055.1 Acrochordus granulatus
ATTTTTTGATTAAAATTTTTGCTCGTCCTGCGAGTTTCTCGCCCTGTGAGTTACTCGTCTTGTGAGGCACCACTGTGCTTTTAATAATAAAAGTCCAGTTTTCTTTTAAAGAAAATTTTACATTTTTTGCTACAAATCATGTCCTGGATTAATGAGAATATACATAAATTATTGAAGGTTATGTACCTTCAGTTACCTGGCACCAAGTCATTTGTGCTGTTTAAAATTAAAACTAGCCTTTTAATTGGAACTGCCCCCCTGAAATCTTTAAAAGTAGTCCATCTGTAATACACTGCAGTAATAGAAAGGGATGATTATTAAAGAATGGCAGTGGTTTCTCTGGATAGGCATTGTTGTAGTTAGCAGATTACTTTAATCGAATGCATCTTGTGCAATTAATCCTCTATGTGTGTGTATGTAGTTGGAAGTAAGTGCTATCAATTAAAGTTTCCCATAGAGTTTAAGATTAAAGCAGTTAAAAGTTAGGATAATTTCAATAAACTGTTTAGTTGCATGTATCTATAAGAATCAAATATCAGATGGAAATCTGAGGCTAAGATCAGGTTGCTATAATGAAATAAGCGACGATTGAAGCAAAAGTTCCGAAACTGGATTCATTTAAAAAAAAACAGTGTTTAAAATTTATGTATACATTTTATTTAATGAAATAAAATATCCAGTCTCACAGCTGTGTTACAGGAGTGTAGGATTTTGTAAGACAGAAGTTTGCTTACATTTATATAGTTTATCTACAGCTTTAATCATGCTTGAATGCAATGATGCATAAGTAACATTCAGAACTTTTATGTGAGAATCATCACAAGGTTTTCACATCAGTCCCAGACAATCCAGTGCACTTTAGTACCCGAAATAAAACTTGGAAAATATGAAGCAGTGCACTAATTATTTTATTTTGGAAAATTGCAAAGTATTCTCCAATCAGTTGCCAGCACCATAACTTTGTATGCTTTCTTGAAGTGCCACTTTTCTTTGTACAGTTACAGTATGTCTTACTATAAATGCTTCTTTTTGATTTAGATACAGTCCAGATGTGGTATTTTTACAGGAGGTTATTCCTCCCTATTTGAGTTACCTTCAGAAGAGAGCAGTCAGTTACACAATTATTCCAGGTAAACAAAGTTATCAACTTATGCATGAAGTTATACAGTTATTACAGTGGGACTATTTTTATAATACTGCATAAAGCCATTGTACAGAGCCACAGGAAGTTGATTTTACCAACCTCCTAGGAAGAGGTAAGGATTCACAGATAAACTATGGATGGCAATATATAAATGTGGATAAATAAACTTCAGCCTTATGCCTCTGATGTGGCTATGCGGAGTTTGGAGGTTCTTGTTTTTATCTAATTACAATTAATTATATCTGAAACTGAAAAACATGTTTTTAATCTTGACATATATAATCACTTAAAACCTTTGGAGAACTTTCCAGAACACTCCAAAAGTTGCTGTACTGGTTTGGTGTAACAGAAGGCAGAATTATTAAATGCATGGGAAGTAACTGGATTAACTGTGTTTAAATAATGTAAATTAAATCCAGTTTATTTCGTTTTGCACACACAGTTTTGGGATTGCAGGCTTCAGCATCCCACTCAAGGCAAAGGATATTTTTGGTCCAAAAAAAGAAGTTAAATTTTATGTTAAATAGAGGTTAATTCAAAATGAGAGGTGAAAATATTGGTGAATGTATGCCTGAAGCACCTCCAGACTCAAGACTCCTGTCTTCTGTTGTGTGGAAATTCTGAGTGAAGTGCCATGGTGTTGATCTTTTTTTTTCCATGTGTGTGACCATCTGTCTCTCCAGGTAATCTGGACAATTATTTTACTGCCATCATGCTAAAGAAATCGAGAGTAAAAGTTTTAAAACATGAAATAACAGCATTTCCTACAACCTCTATGATGAGAAATTTATTAACAGTATATGTAAGTGAGTTTTACTTCAGGTTTATGGACAAAATTGTTTGGCAGCTTTAAGTCAAGGCCTTTTAAAGGCAAGTTAATGCAACATTAGTGGAGAAGGAACTGAATGTTTTCACTATTAACTTTGAATTCTTTGTTTTCATAAGTTAGCTTTGTATATTAATTAGCTTTTTGTATATAAAATATCATAAATGCATTTGGAAAAAATCAGAAAATATGATAACTTTTTTGTAAATAATATTCATTATTACAAGGGGATTTAAAAATTAGATTTTTACTGATTCCAATATTCAGTCTTGGCACACAACTAAGTTTGAAACAGGTTAGCTGTATTATTGGTTAGCATTGTTTGTGAACCAATCAACTCTAATGTTTTTCCTCTTTCATTTTCTCTTATACAGTGGAACCTTGGATTGCGAGTATAGTTTCTTCTGGAAGAGTGCTCTTAATCCAAAATGCTCTTTTACCAAAACAATTTTCCCATAGGAAACAATGTAAAGTCAGATGATCCGTTCCATGCACCCAAAAATATTAATTAAAAATCATTTTCAGTGATTCTATTTTATGTAGAAATTATTGTCTCTAATATCTGAAATAAGTAACGATGATTAATACACAATATAAAGTAGAAATAAAACAAATTAATCAGCACTTTTAACTTTTGCGAGAAGATTTTGAGGCAGGGGTCCCCAAGGGCCTGATCCAAGCCAGGTAGAGAATAATAACTGTGGTTCGATTTGGGGATGGTTCTTGATGGTCCCTCCGTTTATGGAAGAGGATTTCTACCTAGACTTGAGTTCTGTCCTCTCTTGTTTCTGTACAGTTCTTAGGAGGTTCATTTGGCCTTTCCTGGGAGGGGCGGCTGCTTTAGTGCTAATCTTGTTGCTGTTGCTATGGTTCTGCTCTGAGGCAGATTCTGGCAATCAGTGGCTGCTGGGCCGGCTATTTTCTCGGCGGCCCCTGTTGGATCAGGAGGATCTGCTGCTGCCACTCAAGGGCAAAACGGCCTTTAAGGAAAAGTAATTCCCTCAATAATGCCTTTCCCGACAATCTTTCCTGGGTCGTTTGGAAATGTTTCTTATCATTATAACCTGCCAATGTGCTTTGAGAGGGGGAGAAGAGATGCCCAGGAGGGGGACAGGCTGTGTGTGTATGTGAATGAGTAAGTGACAGGGAAGATGGAGGGTCAATCTTCCTACGCTTTGAAAAGAGTCTTGGCTGGCATGAGGGAGACGAGAGGGAGGAGAGGAGGAGGAAGGTTCTTGCTTGGAAGGAGAATCTGGAATTTGAATCTTGGGAGTTCTTTCTCTTGAACGACTTTTATTTAATTTACACTTTTGACACAGCGAGAGAGGAGAAACATTGGCTCATTTGTGAGATTTCCTGCATGAGCTCATCACGCAAAGCTCATCTTGCAAGTTTTCACTTGTTAACTGAATTAAATTTTATTAAAAAATTTTGCTTGTCTTGTGGAACGCTCATGAATCCAAGGTTCCACTATACTTGAAGTAACCTAAAAAAATAAGCATCCCATTACCATCCTGCATACTTAAAAAAAGCAATGCACTGTGGATTAAAATGTGATTTATTAACTATGGTGACATTTAATACATTAATCAACCAATTTAGGAGCTCTAAAACTCTGAGTTGTAGCCTGCTAGGAGATCACAAGGAATTTTGAGGGAGTTGTGCTCATTTCTTCTGGGCATGGTTGATGAGCTGGTGGCACTGAATGGGCAGTGTAGACCCAGACAGACGGACTTACCTTTGCCAGTCTTCTGTCACAGGCTAATTCCAATGATTCCCATAGTGACCCTGCCAAGATCAAGGGATTCTTGCTTACTCTCATATTCCAGCTTTATGCGGGGAAATTCAGCTCATCTGAGAAGCTAAGTGGAATTGAAAACTGGCTGAGAGCACCAGCATGTCTATGCTACTTAGTTCCTACAGGGCTGGAAAGTAGAAGAATCTTAGAAGTGGGCATGATACTTTCCTGTCAAAAGAAGAAAAAGCAATTGGGAAAGTCTCCTTTAGATCAGTTCCGCCTGACTAGTGGATGCATTCAAAATAGACAGGCTACTTATGAGAATGCCTGAGTGTGGAATATGGAAAGTAATGAATAGAGAGAAGTCTTCTTCCCCCATTGTTGATAAATATTCCCAGAGGTATCTTGTCTCTTAAAATTCAAAGGGTTAAGAAAGAACTATACTGCTCCGACCCAAGAGGAAGTAGGTTATACAAGAGTCAGCTACCTTTTTTATTATTGTAGGGGATCATTGATAACTCTAAAGTATTCGTATTTAGTTTCAATTTAAAATGAGCTTAGGTGTATCCAGAGGCTTAAAATGCTTTAAATTGTGATGCCCAAAAATAAAAGGTGGGATGGGAGAACTGAGTAATTGACAGGTGAAATCCAAGTTTGTTTTACATGCTTTGCATCTTGTGTGTGTGTTTTTTCAACCAGGTAACCATTTCTGGAAATGACCTGTGCCTTATGACTTCCCACTTGGAAAGTACTAAGGATTTCAGTGCAGAACGTATAAAACAGTTGAAATTGGTGCTTGCCAAAATGGCAGAGGTACCCAAATCTAGTTCTGTGATTTTTGGGGGTGATACAAACTTAAGAGACAAAGAGGTAAGCTTGGACAAATGTTTTTCTTTTCCTCAAATTCCTTATTTGCACCTTTCCTGGTCTCTACAGGTAGTCCTCAACTTAGGACCCCAGTTTGGACCAGAACTTCCATTGCTAAACAATGTGATCATAAAGCATAAAGTCATGTGGCTGTATTGCTTAGCAGTGGCATTCCTGGCACTCCCTGCTGTCGTTAACTATAATTGACAGTCATTTGCTTAGGGTCCAGCCCAATCTAACCCATTCTGGGCTTGATCCCTCCCAGCTCCAACTCAGTTCTTCATGATAAGGGTCTGCCTCCTCTTCAGATCGCCCCCTTGCCTAATCCCATCCCTCAATTATTGCTCTTTGGGGCACTTACACCCTGCCTTCCAGGATGGCAAGCAGCCCCAGAACCATTTGGCTGTGGGTTGCAAGAAGCTCCTGAACTGTGTACAGCATGAATAACTAGGAAACCCCAGCAGTGTGGTATGAAGCCCCATCTGGGCATCATTGTGCAAAACTGCAAGCAAGCAGCTTGGCTCAAAGCCCCAGCTACTTAAGGAAGCCATGGCAGTGTGGTGTGAAGCCATAGCCCAGCCCTGCAACACAAAGCTGCATCTGCCCCAGGAAGCCCCAACATGCAGTGCAAAGTCCTAGCTGCCCCAGGGAGCCTCTGCCATCCTATCCCAGCTGCTCTGACCCTGCACTCCGAGACCCCTGCTGCTCTGCACTCCACCACCCCAGATCTGCACCAACTGATCTGCACCAACTTTTTGTTTCTATTGCTGATGAGTCATGCCCACTCTGGCTCTTTGCAAGGCAGCTTTTGGCCACCTTTTTGGGAAGCCATTTTCTCCAGGTCTTGTGATGAAACATTCACGACTTTGGAAAAAAGCCTTGTACAAGCAAGAGCTTTGCGAAGGGCCAAGCTGGCATAGGTGGTCAGCAATGGGAGCATGAAGATGGCAAAAATCAGCTGGAGGGGCTATGGAATACAAGGGCCAGAAAAGCAAAGATGAGAGGGAGATAGGTGGGCAGAATTGAAGCACCTCTGTGGTTGTAACTGTTAAGCCCCTGAATTTTGTTCATGTGATCAGAGGAGTGCTGCATTGGCCATAACTTTGGGGAACAGTCATAAATCCCCTTGTTCGTTACTGCCATAGCTTGAAATGCTTGCTGAACGAATGGGCATAAGTTGAGGACTATGTGTATAGATAAGGTACATTCCCATATATTCAATTTATTTTTCTCCCCAATGAGTTAGGTATTCATGATGTTCTTTTATTGAGCAAGAAAATGAGATAAGGAGAGCTAAATGGTTGTTACAGATCTATTCATTCCCAGCTGTGTATTCCAACATTACTGTTACTAAGGTGACATGATTTTTCGCCCTCTCTCAATCCGCTCGATCACTATTTATTCTCTGGGAAGATGGCTGGATCAGTCATTTTTTGATAGCTAAAGGATTGGCATAATTTTACTGAATCTAATCCTGGATTGTTTTGCTAATTTGGCTTAAGGTTAGTTAATAGTACCCAGTCCAGATATAAAAAACAGCCCACATCTAGTCAAAGGCAGGATTTTTGAGGCACAATGGCCAGGGAGAAATATTGAACTCCAAGGAAGTCTGTAAAGATTATTTGGATTGGGCCATTGGTTTAGAGATAGCAAGAGTGTTTCTAGAAGAGTTTTTCTGCTTTTCTATAATTTTGTATGTGAGCTAGAGAGTTTTGTTTTCCTCTGACATACCAGAAGCTTTCTAATCCTGATGAGAATGTAATTCAAATTTGGAAGCAACGTTGTAATTACTCTGTTTACTACTATAATATTGCTTTATGCTCTTTATCTTTATCAGGTTGCCAAAATAGGCTTACCTAACAATATTTTGGATATTTGGGAGTTCTTGGGGAAACCTGAACATTGCCAGTACACATGGGACACAAGCCAAAACACTAATTTGAAGATACCCTACAAGTGCAAAAATCGGTTTGATCGTCTGTTTTTCCGAAGTGCAACAGCTGGTGGACAGATTATTCCTCAGAGTTTGGATTTAATTGGTCTAGAAAAACTAGATTGTGGCAGATTTCCTAGTGATCACTGGGGACTGCTTTGCAATTTTGATGTAATATTGTAAAAAGAAAACATTTAACTTTGCAAACTTTTTTTTATGTTCTTCACAATTTTAAACCAGTTCCTAAATTCATTTTGATTCACAATTGTGTAAACTAATAATCTCATTTTAGTTGTTTGGGGAATTTTTGCTTAGCAAAAGTGAAACATTTACAACATTAAGATCCCACACAGCGCAGAAAACTAATTTGTATATATGTGAGAAGGATCATTTTTATGTTGTGTATATTACTTATAAGTAAGAAGAGAATAATTTTATCAAACATATAATTTGTTTTTAATAAAGAATCCTTATGAGTCCACTTTAATGACACTGTGTTCTGGTAGATAAAATGGGGAAATTACAAATTCAGGAGGAAAAAGATATTGCTGGACTAAGAATTTTAATTCTTAGTTCTTCCAAAGGATAAAAGGTTGCTATCAGTGAACCCTACCCAGGCCTGTTCTTCATTAACCTTTCTTTAAAGCCCATCCGTTTAGTCTTTCATGGTTATATTGCTGATTTTTATTCACTGAGCTTTCTAACAATGGGAAATCAAAAGCCAAGGAAGTATTTTCTGCGTGGCCTACTGTTCTTCAAGGAGGTGGTAGGAACTGGGCCCAAAACGAGACCCAACAGTTTGGTTCACCGCAGAAAGGTGTTAGGAATAACGAAGGAGAGAGCAAGGCTGTGTTGCAAAAGAAGATGGCTGTTCACCTGTATTCCCATCCCCAAGCCAAGGCTTTGATCGGTGGAATTCATCGCTTCATGTTGTAGAACGTTTTCAGCTCTACGATTCGCTGATGCTGCCTTTAATCGCTGCTGCTAACGTAAGACATTCTGCTATACAGAAGCTTGGTATTTGTTTTCTGGCCTAGCCACAAGATGAACTGGATGGATATGAAAGGAACGCATGCTGCAATTGGAAGTCATGAGGTCGCTTGAATAAAGAGTCAGCTGGAACAGTTTCTGTTAGGAAAGAGGGCAAGGCTGTTTTTTCTCAACAGCCTTGCCCTCGCATTGTGCAAAAATGCTCAGGTGTGAATGACAAGAGTGCTGCCGTTCTGTTACTCCATTATGCCTGTGCTGGCTGGGGAACTCGGAGCCGCAGTCCCAAAGTTGCTGAGGCTTAGAAACAGCGGTCTGTTACAGCTACATCCAAACGATTACAGTTAAGATTTTTGGATGTCTGTCTAGTTTCGAACTACTTCCTCAGAAATGGATAGCTGGGCGATGGACCTGGTTCCCTCTGATCTTCCCGATATCTGAAAGGCAAATCCGGCAACACCGGGATGATGAACGACTTGGAGCCTCGTTTGGTAAATCGAAGATGTGATGTCACTTGTAACTTACGATCGTGTTGCTTGCAGATGTTACCGATGGGTAACAATAAATTACGGCAGTCCTGCAAAATTGGGCGTGCACGCGAAGATGCGTGCGTACGAGAGGTCCTCGAGCTCTCATTTTGACCGTACGGATTTTTTCTGTTGTCTCCCTGTCCTAAATGGAGCTGCGGCGGCGGCGTTGAAGCGGAGGGGCGCCGGTTTGCCGTTCCTTTCCGTGCAGCGGCATCGCCGCCCGCAAACTGCGGCTCGTCCCGTCGGTTCCCCGCCCGAGTCCTTCGAAGGTCCGCTCGGCGGCCGCTGTCCGCAGGAACCCCTCAGCACCGGCGGGCCCGAGGCTCCCCCGCGCGCTTCCCTCGTCCCTTCCGCTTTGCGCCCCAATAAGAGGACGGAGGGGAGCGCAAGCGTCGCCCGGCACGCCCAGCGCCTCCCTCCCGCTTCCCGACTGCCCGACGCCGAGCACCCTTCGCTCTGTTTGCCCCCGACGTGTCCGCGCCCGCTTCGCACGGAACCGCAGAACGAGCGGCGCGGCGCAGCTGCCCAAGCCCGGAGCAGAAAAGCGGATGGGGGCGGCTGCGTCCCGCGCTTGTCGTGGGCGCTGCCCGATTTCCGCCGACGGCCGCCAGGTAAGAAGAAGGAGCTGCCCCGCCTGCCCCGGGGCCGCCGCTGGGTGGGCCGGCGGCGGCTGGTGCAGCAGACGCGACCCCGGCGCGGGCGCCCGGCTGGGTTGGCCCCGGACCGCGATGAGGGCCTTTCCGGTGTGCCTCTGGAGGAGCCCCTGAGTGTCTCCCAATGGGCGACGTGCAGGGGGCGAAGGCGACGAGCCTGGGCAATTCCAGGTAGCGCTTCGCTTGCACTGTCGGAAAAAAGGGCTTTGTTCGTCTCGTCTCGTCGCGTCGCGTCTCGTCTCGTCTCGTCTCGTCCGAGGAGCTCGCGATGCTGCCCCGCATCCCTCACTTCTCACCCAGGTCGCTGTTCCCCCAAAACATGGCAGATCGCATTTCTCTCGGAGCGGCGACGAGGGGGCGGGGGAATTCATACAGACCTGCCGAGGCAGCTGCGGAAAGCCCGCTGCTCCCTCCCATCTGCCTGAAGTTGAAGAAAAATAAATATACTGGGTTGATTCGAGGGATGGCGACGTTTAATTGATTTGGCCTTCCGAAATGTTAGACATGGCTGTTGATAAAGTGGGTTGGCCAACAAGACAGCGCAAAGGATACGGCGGCTTGCTTACAAGAGAGGGTTTATAATTCCATATCTTGAATAGTTCGCGATGTTTATGAGAACCACGGATGACAAGGAATAAGAATTCAGGACTGCTGCTCCTCCCTTTAAAACTGACATGAAGAGTTAGGCTGAAAGACAGCCAGATGCAAATTTATTTTGGACAGCTGCCTGAAGTGTCAAATGCTGGCAACTCTTAAACTGAGTGTCAAGATCTGACAGTGGAATCCTATGTGTGATGGGAAAAGTAGATAGCGTTAGGTTCAGTGGTGTTTGCTCCTTGGGAACTGGAATAATTCAGCCCATCCATCTGTGCCGGCAGTAAAGGTGTGCTGATCCTGCCAGCCAGGGAATTTTGGCTGGCGGGGTCCAGAAGATGGGCATTTTCTGCCGTGGCTTCCATCCTTTGGAACATCACTCCTCCTGAGGTGAGGTCAGCTCCCACCCTTCTGGCCTTCAGGAAAAACCTAAAAATGTGGTTCTGCGAATTAGCTTTGGGACCAGACAGCTGTGTGTCATCAATAAGGTGGCTTTGGGACTGAAGGCGTCACCTCTTTCTGCTCCCCCCACCTTGTTCCTTTATCTTGTTCTTTTTATTTTTCAGATTTTATTTTCATTGTTTTATTTGTGTTTGTTTTTATCTGTTTGTTTATATTTTCATATTGTTGTATTTTTGTTCTATTGATTTTTATTGTTCATCCACCCAGAGTTGCTATGACAAATAAATTAGATAAGTAAATAGAATAGTAGCTCACTTATCTTCACATATAATGTTTAGTAGTATCCCTCCTCCTCTTTTTGCACCCACATTTTGAGATTAGAGTAGCAAAATCTATATGAGCTAAAATGTATTTTCAATTTCAAAGTTATTCTGATGTGTAGTGACAAATGTTGCAGACAGACCTCAGATCATTTTTGTGTGATAATTTCTTGAATACAGTGCTGCAGGTTATATAACTGTTGTGCAAGAGTAAGAAAAATGTATCACATTAGTATAACTTGCTTAAGGAGAGACAATTGCAATCTTTGCTGCATATTCTGTGCTGAATATTTTGATTTCATGTATGTTCCTTACCTTAAAGAGTAGTTGATCCAACTAACATCTACAGAGAAAGGATATTAAAAGTAATTTAGGACTGTAACCTTACAATGGAATTTTTCCAGAGGGAAAGCCTGGAGTTTCCCTACTCACAAGGGTTTCCCCATTACTTCAATGGAGGTCTTCCATTCCCACAATATTGAATGGATCAGTCCATTTGGCGGAGTTATGGAGTTCCATTGTGTTGTCCAGGGTTATGGATCAGATGCTCTATTTCTACTATTTTTTAAATCTGTTAGGGTTAGCTTTTGTACATACTATGCATTTATGTCTAATCATGACACTAATGATACATTTTTGTATACTTCTATTTGAGTTCAGTGGAACCTGTCCTAAGCAAATGGATGAGCTGCAGAGAGAGTATTATTTCAGCCAATGCATGATGACTAATTGTTTGGCAATCTTTTTATCATATGGGTTTCATACTTTCCTTGAGGAAATATGAGGACTAAGAGCTATTTCATACAACCACTGTTAAGTATAAAAATCCTTGCAAGTTGTCTTTGTCTGTAGAGCCCAGATGAATAGTGTTGTCACTATCATTTCTCAGTAATGAGTTTTGTAGACTGTACATTTTGATGGGGATGGTGTTCAACTCTCTAGGATAGAGGATAGCATCTTTGCATCTCTAGTAGCTAAGGTGCTCTTGGAGACTGCTCCAAGAGATCACCAAGAGAAAATAAAGAATAATTAGAAAAAAACTTTTAAATAGTGGTAACTTTATATTGCAGTGGTTTCAGAAATTTGTCACTCAGGTCATAATCCTATGAGTACTGGTGATCTCATGAGCCATTTTCAGATTATTTTTTATTTTTTTCATCTGTGTCATCATGTCATGATAGCTGTTGTCTGCAAGATTGCTAATCCTTTTTCAAATTATGATTCTGTTCTTTGGTCTGCTGAAGCCATACTTCTCACTTGTGGTTGTATTTCTTTCAGCTTTTAATCATTTGCATATGATGCCCTTGTGTTTTGCCTTTGTTTTAGATCTAACCATATGGAGCTTAGCCTCGGTAATGATTATCTCAGACCTTATAGAGTTGCCTAGTTCACAAAATTACCATAAATAAGAATATAAAAGCAGCATAGAATTTACCCTTTCCTAACTTTTTTTTCCCTTTGAGTCATTGTTGTCTACTTGTGACTGCCTGGATTAGTTCAGTAGTTTTCTTGGCAAGGTTTTTTGGAAGTGGTTTGCCATTGCTTTTTTCCTCTGGCCGAGAGAAAGTAACCAAGCTGGCTTTGTGCTTAAGGCAGAACTAAAGCTAATGGTCTCCTGCTTTCTAGCCTGATGCGAACCACTATACCAAAGTGGCTCTTTTATCCCAAGTATAGATATGAATATATATTCCTTCTTTTGAAAGAAATAGGTTATTAGACATTAATGTTTATTTCTCATTGTGCACATTTTATTTTTTCTAGCATTAGCCATTTTCTAGCCATTAGCCATTAAAATAGACTGTTAAAGTCTATTTTAGACTAGAAATAGGAATATTGTAGAAGATTGATTTTTTTACTTGTTTCAAGAGCTACTATCAGTCTTGACTGTTCTTTTTAGATAAGGCATTGCATCATTTAGATGAGGCACAAGGCTAGCAAAGAAGTAGAGCTATTTCTCTTTTGTTAATGTGTTCTGTTCTATGGGGGAAAACATTAGTATGCTTTTTATTCATAAAGTAGGTGAATGTTTTGTAATTTGTTAACATTTGGGAACATAAATTGCATTGATTTTATCTGAGTCAGATTTGGTTGTTTTTACTTAAGTTGCTATGAAAATATGGGAAATCACAGACCAAAACTTTAAGCTATTAAGCTTTCACATGCAGGACATTTAAACATGGAAAAATGGTGATTGAAGAACCTTTATCGTCTGGATTGCAAACAAGCCATATTTTGATCCCAGTTACCAGCCTTGGTTTATAGAGAAATGGTTAATCATGGGCAGGTAGCATGCAGCCTACTTTTGTATTTAGATCACTGTGTCCAAAGATATGATAGCTGGAACCAGAGAAAATCTCACTCACATTTTTCACCCTCCATGGATAGCAGGAAATGCGAGTAATCTAGAATGAATTGCTGAAAAGAATGGGACAAGAGAGAGAAGGGATACCTGCAAATGAGTTTATGCCTTCAAAGTTTTAAAAATTGCGTCTTTTTGATGTAAATCATTGCTTCTCTGCTTGGACATCAGAAGAAATTTCTCTTGCAACTGTTAACAGAAGAAGAGGAAGTTACAAGCACTAAAACTCATTTAATGTATTGTAGTTTTTGGAGAAAGCCCATGATCATGTGAAGATGCTTGGGAACAAGCTGCATTCAAGAGATATTCATAATATTTTAATTGGTATTAATAGTATATTATTGCTTGTGAAAGATGTTCAGGAGATAATATAGATACTACATTAATATAGAACTATTCTACAGTTTTATAGAAAGACAGGCACAAATTGCTTTTTATCTTTCCTCATTTTCTGCATTTACTGTCTGCAACTACAATTTTCCCTACTTCTGTAGCCAGATGGTAATGCATATACTTCTATCTATAGAAGTTGAGTAACTTTTAAACTAATATCCATGGCTTTTTTTACCCTTTTTTTTGTCAGCACTGCAGATTCCTTCCCCTTGATATCTGACTGTATAAAGTAAAGCTTACAATAAGGTTGTAGAACTTCCATCCTGCCCTCTGAACAGAATTTGGTATTGCCCACTTACGAAAGGATGTTTCGTCAGTTATGTCTGGGAATATTCTGTTTACTCTTGGGGGCTTTAATAGGTAAGCACTTTCTCTTACTATTCATGTTGTTAAGATAACACAGGTTAATTTCTTCCAAAATCATATCAATAAGTAAGAATGTACCTAGCCAAAATTATACATTGTACATAGAAGCTGGCAAAGCTGTTAGGAGAGGTAATGCTTAATCAAACCTGTGCATCTTCCCATTCTGACTTCCTACTTTCTGCATCCCTATAGCCTAGACATTTGTAAATTATGGAGAATATTAAAAATAACAAGAATGGAGATATTGCAGGTCACAGAGTAGGTATCTGACACAGAGGCAGCCCTGAATAGAGCACTCAATGCTCAGAGGTAGCATGCATGCTTCACATGGAGAAAACTCCTGTTGCTCAGCAAACAAGAATCTATCTGTTTTTTTCGGTGACTCAGCAAACTGGTTTGTCACTCAGTTTAGTTGAGTGTCCTACTCTTGACTTCTGAGGCAACTTAAAAATATATTAAATCTGATTTTAAAAAAACGGGAAGTTGAACTTCTGTTCTTTGGGCTTTAATTAGAGATAAGTATGATCTGCTTAGCAAGAGCAGAATGTTCTACTTCACACATGACTTATAGTTTGATTTTATAGCTCTCTTGAACTATCTCTCTCCACATCTCCTAACTCCTATATTTCCAAAGGTGAAAGAGGCAGGGAAGGAAATAATTGCAGAATCATTGGAAAAGAGGAAAACTACATCAGTCGTACCTATCTGGAGCTGTGATAGTCTTGTCAGCTGTAAATAGTTAATGTTAAGTGTGTTGTAAATGTTTTAAATAGTAAATGATTCTAAAAATATAAAAATGTAAATCAGTAATGGTGATTCCCCCCTCTTTGACTTAATTTAAGTACAATTAGGTTTTACTTCAAGATCATGCAATGCTTGTGTTCTCTTTCTGATACCAGAGCCTATTTTTCAGGCTGTTCCTGTGAGCAGTGCAGGGAAGGCACCAAGTACACCAATGCAATAATTCCCAATTTAGAAACAACTAAAATTATGCGGGTTCCACGTGCTGTGTCCATGTCAGATTGCATGGCAGCCTGCTGTGATCTTTCAGATTGTGACTTGGCCTGGATGTTTGAGCGGCATTGCTATGTTGTCAGTTGTCAACATAAAGGAAACTGTGAGCCTAAGAAAATGGAGAAGGTAAAGTCCTATCTGACTTTCATGGTAAGAGCTCCCGAGAAACCAGCCACCTTGATGGGGTATGGGCAGGTGCCATCAAATATGATCCGCTCCATGACATTGCCAAGTGATCCCTCAGAGGAAATTGGTAGCCTAAAGGAACTGTCCTTCCTCAGCAGTCTCGAGGACTATCCTGATGAATATGGTGACACGGATTCTTTCCAACTGAGCCTCAAGCCTGAGGAGAAGGAGAACATTAACTATGCTGATTGGGGATCAGTAGTGACCATTGAAAATGCCTTCAATTCTTCAGGACTCAGTAATGGAGACAAACAGGAAGATGTATTTCAAAATGAGGAAGTTCATTTGAGAAATCCTACAAATATAAATACATCTGAAAGTATTCCTATCACTGAACATCCTGGAAAGTTGTCAGAAGATGGTTTGGACTTGCTGGATAAATCCACAAATGATTTGGATTTTCATCTATCTAAAGAAGTGAACAGCACCTGGCAGGAGGAGGTATGTGTTTTTATACCTTTTATGCCCTAACTGTACATATTTTGATAGAAGATATTAACAATTAGTGTGAATGTGTGCATATTGCCATTGGGTTGGATCACCGGTGTATGTAAATCAATTTTGACAGATGCCCTTGGAAGATGAACAAGCGGCACACTGAACCTGGAATTGTAACAGCCTTCTCTACTCTGCAGTCCCTAGAAATCTTAGGCCAAGAGAACCTGGTAGTAAAGTTCGTGCAGTATAAAATATAATAAAAAATAATGAATGCTAAATTTTCTAGCCAATTTGGAAGCCTGCCATACACATGTAGCCCTTGGCAGACCTGACCTTTATTAATTCAATTGTCATGTTAACTTGTGATCAAAACTATAACTTATGGCAGCAATTTCCATAAACTAATTCTTTTATAAAGCATTGCATGGGAAGAACTATTTCCTTTTGTCTGTCTTGACACTTTGTCTTGCATCAGGTCTTTGTGGATGTCATGTGTATTCTAACGATCAGGGCTGAGTGAGTATTGCAAATTCCTTGCAATATCTGTTGACATTAGTCAGCATTCAGAGGAGCACCAATTCCCCATCCAAATGAACAATCTAGATAGTGGCAAGTTTCTTCATTCCTGATGAAATTTTGAGCTGGTATGAAAAAAGACCAAGTAGATTTCTTCAACCATCCTTCTGTGGGTGAAGAAATAAGTGTGCACATGTGATAGGAAAAAGATCTAGTCACTTCCTAGCTTGTAGACTGACGCTCCCTGCCATTCAGGTACATCAGCCTAAATTAAGCCAATGTATTTGTTCCGTTTTGATTTCTCAGTTAAGAGGCTGCATTAAAACAAGAATTGCTATGTGTTTTCAATTTTTGCTAATTACTAAAAGAAGACTAAAAAGAGCAGGGATAAGCCTGTGTATAAATGGGGCGTGGTGGCCAAGTGGTTAAGATGCTGGGCTCCTTGGCCGGAAGAGCAGTTTTGATTCCCAAGTGTTGCCACGTAATAGAGTGAGCTCCCATTACTTGCCCCAGCTCCTGCCAACCTAGCAGTTTGAAAGTATGCAAAATGCAAGTAGATAAATTGGTACCACCTTTGGTGAGAAGGGTGACAGCATTCCGTGCACCTCGGCATATAGTCATGCCAGCCATGTGCCCATGGAAGCGTCTTCAGACAAATGCTGGCTCCCTTGGCTGTGAATGGGAGATGAGCACCACCACATTGCGTTGGCCACGACTCTATGTTTTCTATGTATTTTCTATGACTCTATGTGTTCCCTTTCCATGAAAGGGAAACCTTTACCTTTACGCCTGTATATATTTGTGTTATCCAAATTAGGAACTGTGGAAATGGGTCAGAAAATATTGTCTCTTCAAAGGAAATATGCAATCGTTAATTCATTTATCTCATCACATTCTCTTGGGACCATTTAAAACATAAGATTTTTATTTTGACTAATGCAGACAGGACTTAAAGAATCCTATTTATAAGCAAAGCATAACCCTTAATAAGCAAAACAGCTCTTTGAAAATAGATTGGCAGTTTTTATATATAAGCAGATTCTTTATGCATGCACAGGTATTTGGTACATACATTTAAAGGAAATGTTTCAACATTTAAGCCCCCAAAAGTATCTGAAACACAGGCTGAGGAAGCTTGTTCATTACCAATAATGGTTCTATCAAATAGAATTTCATCAGGGAACAAATGTCTAATCATACTCTAAACTTGGTGTGTTGCTATATGCCAGAGAAGAAGGTAAAATTTATTTTTTGCTTCCAATTCCAAATTCATTTGAGAGGAATAAATATGTGAGTTCCAGCTTGGTCATAGCACTCAGCTACTGTATGTTTTAGTGGTTCATGATGCTTCATTTTGGCTACTTTTGCTGATGGAAAGAGTCCAGTTGGAACAATCCAGATGCTTGTGCCATAAATAAGAACTGTCAGAATTCTCTGAGCCAAGGAATTGGGTGATATTACAAGAGGAAGCTGGGATATTTAGTTCTTTGAGATCATATGCCAATTCTGTGCGCGGGTTTGCTTCCAGATTTTGAGGGTAAAGTCTTTGGGAACACCAGTGGCATGAAAAAGAAGCTTGTGATGTTGTTTAATTCTAATTACGTAATTATTTATAATGACAAAATATTAGTATCAGAAATATATTAATTAAGGTTCATTTAAGTAAATACGATTTAAATGCGATAAGTTCTTTTTTTGTGGAATGTAATGGATGAAAGGAAATTTTAAAAGCAAAACCAGCAACTGTGGTTCTTTTTCTGGTGATGATTGCAACTACACTGGGATAAAATTGATAAATACTATATTTGTACATCTAAGCCTGTTTGTAATGGGGTTTTGGCCTGATTTAATAAGATAATCTTTGATTTTGCAGTATTTGTTTTGCTTGTTTAATTTTAGCCCATATAAGGGGTGACTTTTCAGCATCAGTCTTGAGTTAATCACAGTAAGTGTGCTTTGTGAAAAGTTGGACAACTTAAAACAATGGTGACCTTGTTTACACTTTCTATTTTTTCCTGATTATTTTGCATTGTTTTCTGAGAGCACCTCAAATGGAGTGCTGTGTCCCTCTCGTATGTAATCAGATCAGTTCCAAGGCAGTTTTGATATTCTGTAATATTCTATATAACTTCTAGTCATTCACACACATGCACTATTGTGGTTTGTTTGTCCTCAGATGGAGTTTTTTCTTTAGAGTTTGCAGGCATATTTGCATACTGCCTGAGGTTTCACCCTAATTCACTTCTGTTTTTGTAACAGAATTAGACTCATTCTAGAAAAATGTTTGTGCAAATACATAATTAGTGCAATTTGGGGAATTTGGGAACGTACAGTATTCTTCCAGACTTTGCTGATAATATTGTTTCTAGCTAAAATAGAATTTTTAATTTAGATTTTCAAGTACTGTACATTCTTATTTTTCAACATTGTGTAGCAGAATGTAAAAAAATACAATATTGTAATGGTATATTTCTGCAATTTGTCTTGTAGGTTATAACACCGTCCCATAATCCTCCTTCTTCAGGAATTCTGGAATTTTTCTCCCCTACTCCAACACAAACTGAAGTGTCAAACTTACATAATTTCATGCAAAATAAATCCACATTTCCCACCAGTGCCCATAGCTCTGCACTTTATGTTGCAGATGAAGTTACATTTCCCACTACTACCACCAAAGCAGGTAACATGGATTCATTATGACTGAGAGTATATTCATAATCCAGATCTCTTCTCCTTTTGAGATAGTCTGAACTTATTTATGGTTAGAAGTGGCCGTTTAAAGCCTTTCCTGGTTTAAGACTACGATGTTGGATGAATATCTTTCTGTTGAATTGCCAGAAACTAAGATCTTCCTGGAGGTTCTCCTCCAGATACAGCTGCTGTTGAAGCGAATGGTTCCCATAGAGGAGGCATCATTGTTAACTCTTTTCTCTGAGAAGCTCATGCTTTTGAGACACTGATGTCTTTTATTTAAAGGCAAATACAGATTTTCTTGCCAGATTTTCCTAAAATAAAATAATTTTAATTTTTATTTATGTTATGACATTTTAGTCTTTATTATTTACTTTGGCCAGCCACTTCTTTGTTCTTGTTGGCATTTGTTGTATTTTAATGAAAAAAGGTCAAGATTTCCCCTGCCAGTTGTGTCCAACTCTTAAGGGACAGTCCTCATCTCTGATTTAAAGCTTAAGGAGCCAGTGTTTGTCTCAAGATGCATCCATGGTCATGTGGCCAGCATGACTATATGCCAAGGAGCACAGAATGCTCTTACCTTCCCAGCCACAATGATCATTGGCTGTGTGAGGTGCAAAACAGCCAGGGAGGTAACTGAGGCTCGAGAATCAGGTCCCTGTCAGTCAATAGGTATGCAGAACTACCATCCACCTACAAGGTGCTCCTCAGCCAAATCTGGGACATCAGTGAGATAGATGATTAGCAGCAGCGTGATGCAGACATATTTGGCCAATTGTATATAACTGAGGCATATTGTGATGTAATGTTGAATTGTAGGCTTTGTGAAGGTACAGTGTAATTCTCTGACGATGGGCTCCAGCAAGCATCTGAAAGCTCAGATTAATAAACTATCAGTTCCAGTGATCATCTCTGAGATAATCTCTGCTGCTAAGGAGTGGAAGTCCAAGTTGGGAAAAGGGGGAGAGGTCACCAGCCAGGTGGCACAAAGAACCGCTTGGACCAGAGGACAGGCTATGACAATGGAGCTGCTCAGTGGTTTTCCTAGCAGTTTCCTCGTCTTGTTCCCTGGCTTGGTGGCTATGAATGCCAGAACCACCGTGACGGTTTTAGCTAACACAGAAGAAACGGCAAGGGAAAAGAGAATGGCAAAAGCGGATTGTTGGAAGAAACAGGTGAACTTCCTGGGTTGACCAATGAAGAGGAAGGAGCAGAGGAAGCAGAGCAGGAGGGAGACCAGGAGGATGTAGGTGAGATCGCGGTTGTTGGCCTTGACGATTGGGGTATCGCGATGCTGAAGGAAAATCACCAGGACTGCAGAAGTGATCCCAGAGAGAGAAAGAGCGAGAGAAACTAAAGTGTATCCCAGGGAATCTCCATAGGCAAGGAAGTGGAGCTTTTTGGCAACGCAGTGGTCCTTGTCTTTGTTGGGGTATTGGCGTTCTGGGCAAGGATCACAATGGGCTGCATCTGAAATGAAGAGTCTTTGTCTAAGTATTTCAAGGGCTGCAGCAGTGAGCATTATACTGCCGTCAGTGGTGATATGACATTCCTCTTTCTGCCTTGCCCAATCCACAAATGTGTTGCTGGAATGACCCACCATGCACTCTATGGGACATCAAAATGGCAAATCATCCTTCATTCATAATTTTCCTGGGCTGAGAATCGCAGAAAGATATGTTTAGCTCCAGCTGGCCTGGTCATAAAAATACGTCTTCAGTCACTGGCCCTTCCATGTGGCTTTTGCTGTGATAGATATGACAAATGTGGCTTTTGCTGTGATAGATATGAATTGTTTCCCAATTTATACTGGAACTCCAAAAAGACTGATAGATCTGTCAGGTAGAAATGCTGCTATTTTGCATTCACATGCATTATCTATTTATAATCTGCTTATGACTAGATTATCTGTGTGATGAGAAGATCAAAAAAGGAGAGAGAAGGAGATTCAATAGTGCACTGAGTGTTTTGAGAGGGAAAGTTTTCTTTTCCTGGTGAGAAGTGATTGAATGTGATGGCTGAAAGGAGAAAAGAGAGAAAAATCCAGAGGAACAAGTGTGCTGAGATCTCTTTAGCTCAATGTCTCTGCTTTTTACTTCAAATCTGCTCATTCAAATATCTTTTTACAGGAAAGGGTTAGCTGGCATGGAGAGATGGAACTCCTCTTTGTCCGACAGGTATCTCAGTTTCCTGGGAGATTGACAGTGCCAGCAGAGGAAGCACATCCTAAATAATGAAACTAAGCCTTGAACCTCACACTCCACTCATTCTGGAAAAGTTTTGTGATTGGTTTTCCTTTGGAGATGTGACAGTAACAGTGAAAAAGATGGTCGGAAAGCCAGAGTTTCTGAACTAAAATTACCCTGCCTTAAATTATGGAAAGTGGCCTGTGGGGGCAAGAGAGTACAGATCCGTAAACTGGGAAGCTCTGCTGAAAAGGATGAACACTTTAAAGGATGTCAATCCTACCAAAATGACAAGAAAATTAAAATTTCTTTCCACTGACTGATGTCCTAGATCCTGCAAGGTCTATATTTGAAATGTGCTCTACCTGTCTGATGAGAAATGGACCCTTTTGGACAAGGGGCACATTGGTAGCAGCAAATCTGCTCGCCCTCTGGAACACTTCTCCTCTCTCCTGCATGGCACCTCTTCGTGCCGCACCTGGCATAGGGCACTTCCTAAAAGAGAAAACCCTAATGCTTGAGGTGACCTAATCAAAAAACATCTATCCCAATCCCAACCCTCTTGGACCTGCCACAAATCTGATCCAAAACTTCCTGAAAACCAAGCAGGTTGTTCTCCAAATGACTGCCATGTTTTCAGATTCAACAATCTGTTGTCCACTTTAAGGATATTCTGCATCCTAAGAGAGATGATTCTCTTCCCAAATTTACATCACAGCCTTCCAGCTCACCTTTGTGGCCCAGACAATTGCATGGGAGTTAATGGTGAAATCCTGGCCTGGGGGAGCCCCAGGATCCACTTCCCCAACTTTCATGGTGACAAAAGATTGATTTGGGAGGAGACACCAATTGACAACCTCATGACGTGCAGATCCCAGTCCATTTTCTGTGAACGTGACTTCATCCCCAACACTGTTGTTGAACTGGACGTGTTTTAAATAGGGAAGGAGCTGAAAGAGAAGAGACCTTCAGAAACTGGAGTACTTGGTTGGAGGACACAAATGTCGCATCCTGGCTTCTATCTTTCTTTGATAATCATCATCTTAGGAGACATGTGTTTGCCTGAGACGCTATAGGAGGTCTCTTGATGGAAATCTGAGCAATCAGGAGTAACATCAAATATTTGACTCCTTTCAAAACACTAAGAAAGATTCTCTGTGTGATTGGATATTTTTATTTTGGCTTCTTCAACTCTGGTTTTACCAGAATGATCCTGCACTCAAAATGTTATTGTACTGGATGGCCTCAACAACAACAACAATAATAATGTAAAATTCTCCTCACTTTCTCCAGCTAAGAATCAAAGAGAACACAAGGCAGGAACCAGGTCTGACCAAGAATGTGGAAGGAAATGCTGCCCTGGTTTATCACTCCAATTTTCAGAGAAGTCCAAAATTTAGGCATGGATGCAGAAGGTCTGAGTTTCAGACCAGGAAAGTATTGGGACCATTTTGTGTCCTGCTTTATGTTTTGATGTTGCCAGACATTGCTTCACACAAAAAGCTGAGCAGTGCAAGAAATGGCAAACTGCACAAATGGGGCATGGTTAGGCAGGAAGCTCAGGAACAGAAACATAATGCAAAGCTAAAATATATCAAGATAAATGCATTTTTATAGATTGGATTCAGGCTACATGGAAACTGAAAATTTCTCGTTAGGTCTTCAATTGACCAATTTTAGCATCACGCACAAATGCACCCAGAGTGTCATCTTGCTCTGAGCTTCCATCGCCTCTCTGGAATGGTCACTCCGTGAAACTCAGGCAACTGTGCGAGTCCATTCAGGCCCTAACAGGAGGGTTTTCCTCGAGGAATGGAATGGACAGGTGGCTTGTTTTCCTTCTCTTTTCCGAGCTCAATCCCTTCCCAACAAAATATTTTCCTTAATTATTCATATTATTGTTTTAAATAATTGTTCTTTTAATCTGTTCCATGACACATTGTTATGGAAGCATATAAATATTAAATTAGTTATCCACCTATAAAAATATGAGAAATAAATTACAGAAATCCATACCGGCTCGGTCGTCGCCTGGGTTAACAAGGACCACGATAGATGTTATTGGGGATCCTGGACATTTAGTGCAAAATGGGCTACAGGACTCCACTGGAGAAGGAAATGGCAACCCACTCCAGTATCCCGACCAAGAAAACCCCATGGACAGCAACAAAAGGCTAAAAGATAGGACGCCAGAGGATGAGCCCCTCACATCAGAAGTACAATGTTGTGAAAAACAGTATTGAAAGGCAAACCTTTCAACATCACAGTCATCCAAGTCTATGCTCCAACCACTGATGCTGAAGAGGCTGAAGTTAACCAGTTCTATGAAAGCCTGCAACAGCTTATAGAGCTCACACCAAAAAAAGATGTCCTTTTCATCATAGGGGATTGGAATGCTAAAGCAGGGGGCCAAAAGTTGACAGGAATTACAGGCAAATTTGGCCTTGGAGTGCAAAATGAAGCACGGCAGAGGCGATTGGAATTTTGTCAGGAGAACAAGCTGATCATAACAAATACGCATTTCCAACAACCCAAGAGGCGACTCTACACATGGACACCACCAGATGGTCAATACCGAAATCAGATTGATTCTATTCTTTGCAGCCAAAGATGGAGAAGCTCCATACAGTCAGTC
>JANHZU010001834.1:477969-491724 GCA_032468055.1 Acrochordus granulatus
GATTAAAGGCGAAACGTCTTCGACTTGAGAAAAATCCAGTCCAGATGCCTGTTTTTTAAACTTTGTTGCGATTCCCACTGGATGCAACAATTTGAAAAGTCCAGTGTCAAACTATCTGTGGCACAGTCTTTTTGACTTTTTCCCATCTTTGGGATCATTATTGACACTTTCTTCTAGTCTTAAACCTCTTCTAGAAAGCTAGATTTAGGATTAAAGATTGTTCTGCTATTCAGAAAAACAAATACCACTTCATACAAGGACCTTTTCCTGGATTATTTGTGTGAGAGCTATTACTCAGAACTAAATATGTACAATTTATTCTATCTAGAGGCTATCAGAGTAAATATATAATCTGGGAGGCACACTACTATTTTCCTTAAATGGATATTATAAGAATGCTCAAACCTTCATAGGTTGGAATTAGCTGTTGAATAATTTCTTAGAGATGTAATCCAAACTCGTGTGAAATAACCTTGCAGTACATAAATACGATTAAACATTTAGACAATAGTGGATGTGTGTGCATGTGCATTCTGTACGTTCACCAGATTACAAGTCAGATGTTTTATTGGATATGAACAATAATGAATGGAACAGAATCTTAACATGATGTTACTGGTCAATAAAAGCACACATCTCAAGCAAGGAAAATTTGGGATTAAGCTATTCTTTATGTTAAGTGATCACAAATGTTATGTGTAACTTCAGTTTCCTCGAAATCTAGATCAATTATAGGTGTTTTCACATTGGATTTATTAAGCTTTCTAACTGGATGACTTACAGAAACCATTTTATCATCAACCCCTGCATTAATAAAGCGCGTTATTCCCCCACTTTTTTCTAATTTATGAGAGCATCACACAGAAAAACTAATACTGCAGATCAAATTTGACAATACATGTGAATGTCCAGCTTTTATTACATTAGTAAATCTTTTGACATTTGGAGAATTAGGAGAACAATTGATTATGTAATAAAAAACCTAATTCAAGTGTTGCCTTGTATGAATGTAACTATGTATACATGATATTTTTTTTAAAAATGGTAAACTTACATACAAAAATTAGATATATTATCAAACTGATCCAATCTTTGAGACATTTCTTTGAAATTAAAATATATATCATTAAAGTATTCATTTGTACTATAATCAACTACAGTATATTAAAATGTTTTTCATACCCTGAATGGCACAATAATTTATGAAATAATCTATCTGCTAACATACAAATCAAGCACATTTGGTTTCTACATTTTTAATAGAAGAATATCAATGTTACAAATGATGTTTTTTAGAATTGCCACAATATGAATTTTTCCTAGTTCTAATTGTAAAGAAAAAGAATTACAAATGTGGTAGTGAAAATTAATTTAAAACAAATGAACTCTATAACTGAACAAGGTTTTGACTTTGTGCTGTTCAGGAAACAATGAAGACCACTTCTGAAGCCTTGTGATGACTCTCAGAAGCAGTTGCTATATGGCAGAGGGCTTTGCAGTCCAAGGAAAAATACTTCAACTACCTCCCCAAAGAGCATGGAACAAAAAATTTCAAATACAATGTTGACAGAAAAAGTGTATGCAGAATATGTCAGTCAATTTTCCATACTATTTCACAATTTATTTATTTATTTATTACACAAAAGAATGGTGAAGCTGGTTCTGAAGGAACCAAATAATTCATTCATAGGACACTGGCAGGTTTCCTATAGCAGTCCCATGGATCAATGTGTGTTTTTTAATTAGCTTATGATAATATATCAATAAAATCTACCTGCTTTATGCAGCTACTGGTCTCAAAGGTCTGAATGAATCCATTATGCATTAATATTTATCATTATAATTTGTCTTTGTTACTTACATAAAATCTATCGGGATTCCATTTTTCTGCCAAATCAATCTCTCAAGACTGTGTACATTATAGTTTGATAGGAAGGATTACTCCCCATCAGTTTGTGCTATTGCAAATCTTAACTACAGGCTACAAATATCTCCTTAATAAGCCTAGCCCTAATCACTATTAGGATATATAATCAGACCATTTTTTATTACATATCCGCAGGACACCTGTATTTCAGACAACAGCTGAGAAATAACTATGAAAATTGGATTTCCCCCAATTAATTAAAAATATTAGAAAAAAGTAAAATTCAAAATTTGGCATAAACATTCAACATCCTGTCACTTTTATAACCCTCTACATATAAGAAAAAATGGGTAGAGATGTTAGTTATAATGTTAGTTATAAAAATTTCCAAATTCTTTCAGATATCAACAGCAAATATGGTTTGTTTCTTCATTAGGACCAAGATAGATAACATTAACATTTGGAATCACAATGTAATTATGAAGAACTGTTTATATACTACATATTCACACAATTTGAAGTCTAGACATCTCTACACATAAACCTGATCACAGTGATTTTATGAAAAGAAAAAAATCTAAGTTAGTTTGCTAAACAAAGCCTATGAATGGCCAAATCAATAGCCCTATTTGGCTACAGTCCTAAAAAATGGCTACTATAAGCCTCCAAAGCAAACATATTTTATTTCTAAATACTCATTAATACCATATTTAGAACCTTCTCTTCCTAGTCCTGATTGTTTAATCCCACCAAATGGGCACTCCACAGCAGACACAAGTCCTTCATTAATACCAACTATTCCAACTTCCAGCTGCTCAGCGACTCTCCAAATCTGGGCTGGGTCTTGAGAATAGAAATAACCTGCAAATGTAACTGAACAGTAAGTAACTATAATACTCATGGCATTTGAAAGCTTTATTTGAAAAAAAGACCAAATAATCTGAGTGATTACTCTGATATGTTCCAAATTTTTCCTGAAGATAAGATTAAGTACCATTGCTGCCCTTCCGCTTCTTTTTCAAAAGAAAAGGAAACAAAATTCCAATTATTTGCAGAAGCAGAATTAGAGGTAGTCCTCAACTTATGACCAATCACTTAGCAACTTGTTACAATGGACCTCAAAAAAGGATTTGAAGTTTCAATGGCCAACTCCCACCCACCCATCACACAATTGCATTTTGGGCACTTGGCAACTAGCCCTCATTTAAAGCTGTTTGCAGCATTCCATTGTAAGTCATATGACCATGATTTACAACTTTACTAGAACCACCCCAACAATGGATTTACCTAATAGCTGCAGCAATCACTTTACAACTGCTGCAGAGAAGACCATAAAATCAGGCAAAGTCATGTGATGAGCTGCTTAATGACAGGCATGACTTACCACCGTAAATCCAGATTCAATTATGGTAGCATCTCAAGGACCATCTGTATATAAAGCTCTATAGCTTTCTATATTTTTCTCATGTTTGAGAATTCAGTTAGCTACAGCCTCTGAGATTCTAGTCAAACTATGAATGAGTATGTACCATCTTGACTTGCTTGAGTATGCAAATTCTTTTCCATCCTACTATTTTTATTTAAAAAGCACATACCTGCTAAGCCCACATTGGCTGAATTTGCAATGGCAAGTGCTTCTTTCTCTGTATCAAATCTGAAAAAATAGAAATATTACATAATTAGGAGAGAAAAATAATCTATCCTGAAAAAAAGAAGCACACTGTGATATTCTTAGACCTAAATATAAAAGAAATGTTCACAATTTCCTATGAGATAATTTGGAAAAGCATACATTATTTATTTTGGAAAAGATATGAAAATCTTGAGGACACCTATCAGGCAAAGGATCTGTGGCTCAGGGAAAATATTTCCGAAGAAAATCTGCAAAGATACTTTAATCTCATATTCATTTAATTATAGTTAAACAAATGACAACTTTGATGGTACCTTTACATCCAGAGTTCCTCTATGAAATACTGAAGGATAGCAGCATAAAATATATATGTGCTATGCATAAACACATGGGCATCTTCAGAAAATTTCCAATTCTCCCAACAACATTCATTGATACAAGATGTTTTTCTTTCCCTATCATCTGGTGACAGAATTTGGGAAACGGAACTTCGCAGGCAAACTTTTCCAATCTTTCCTGGTTGTGATAATTCCAAAAATGAAACCACTAACTATAAACATCAAAAAACTATAAAAAGCATGACATTTTCTCTAGTAGCTTTAATCCTAAGAATGGTCAGGAAGGATTGTGGGGGTAGGGAATCCCATTCTGTGTGCCAATAGATGACTGAATGAGTATCTCAGAAACATGCACACACACAAACATGGCAAATAACAACTCAGTTTCCCTTCCAGTATGTTTTGTGGCAAGCTAATATGGACAATGTTTTACTGATTTTATTGCAAAATTGTTGTTGTGTGAGAGTCTATCAGAATTATTATTTCATAGAGGAAATTTCTAATAACAAATTAACTGTTAATAAATAACAGTTTAATGATCTGTGATGATTACATAGACTTTTAGCCAAATGCTACTTACTTGATAACTGGAGCCAAAGGCCCAAAAGTCTCCTCTTGTGTACATAACATACTTGTTGACACATTGCTAAGTAGAGTTGGCTCAAAGAAATTTTTCCCATAACTGTGCCTTTTTCCTCCAGTAACTATGGTTGCTCCTTTGGACACTGCATCATCAATGTGACTTTCAACCTAAGAATACATCAAACTTAGGACAAACTCCTATACTCCAAAGTAAAATGTTGTAGTAAATATTATTGTACAATAGCAAACAAAAAAGATGACTTGGAAATGTATTTTAACCATCTTTTCTTTTATAAACAATTCTTACCTTTTCTACAGCTCTTTCATTAATTAATGGCCCCTGGGTAGTTCCTTCATCAAATCCATGGCCAATACGTAGTTCTCTCTTAATGGCTTGGGCAAACTTCTTCACAAATTCATCATGGATGCCTTTTTGCACTAAAAAGCGGTTTGTACATACACAGGTCTGGATGGGAACATGATGGATTCTCTAAGAACAACAGCTGAAATATCTAGAAATTAGAATTATATATCCATTCCTCCATTCAGCCTTAGTGCATCTGTTACTTTATTTATCTCCATCTGATGTAAGGAACCCATTTAATTATGAGTTGTAAGCACAAGCCACTTGGGAATGAGAAGCTCAGATAGTAATGTATGTTTTCATGAAGTCTCTTTGTGATATTCTTTCATCTGATTATTTATTTCAACATATTTTTTTAATTTGTATTAATTTTCAACAACATACAAAAATAAATACATAAAACATAAAATGTAATAAAACAACACATAACAAATATATATATATATACACACAACAAAATACGAAGCAAAGGAAAAGTAAGTAAAAAGGGAAGAAGGAAGGAAAGAAAAAAAGAAAACAAACCCTCTCTCATGTCACATTCCCTACGTAACTCTGTATGGATATCTTACAGATCATATTTTAATTTCAGTAACAATATAAATCAGCCTTTCTCAATCAGGATTCTGCCAAATATGTCACAGTTCCAAGCCAGTGCAGAAATTGTGAAAATGGCATATTTGTGCCTCACATATATGTAATTTGGATCACCCAATTTCTTAATAGTTTGGATAATTTTTTCTAATAAAGTTAAAACTCTAATCTTTAAGTGCTCTAACAATTCTAGGCTGCAATCTTAGAGAAGATGCAGATAATAGGAACATTATCAAAATTTGATGCAACAAAAATATATTATTTTCAATAAATACTGTAAAGCAACAAACAGATTCCTCAGTTTTTAAACACTGTTTCATTGATTAAATATAGGATCCCCTCACCAAAATGCTGGACATATTCTTCTATTCACCCCATCTCCTTCTCAACTCCAATAGCAATTTAAGCAAAGACACACCCAACAAAATTGAGTATAACTGCATGAAATGAAAAGTCAAAACCTAACAAACCACACTGTGCCTATGCTATGGATGTGCCTTGTCAAAGAATTTTTCTCATTGCTATTAAATGAGTTGTTGGGATTCTGGCATCATGTACACATAATAATAATACATTTTATTGATCATATTTTCCTCAAATATAAGGTGCAATCAAAACTTAACAATGCTTTAAGTAGTGGCATATATAGAAAAAATGTTCCATGGGTTTAAACAAAATAAGACAACCTCACCTGCCCTGAATTTCGGTATTTAGAACTTAAAGCTCCAGCAACTGCTTCATCTATATCAGCACTGTCAAACACTATGAATGGAGCATGTCCTCCAAGCTCCATGGAAACCCGCTTCACTGTGCTGGCAGCATGGCATAGCAGTATCTGCAAGTATATAGTAAACACAGAAAGTTAATTACTCTAAGAAGAATATTTTCTTAAAGCTAATGCTGAACTATATAGCAGAAATTACCAGTTTCTTAAATAAATATTTAAACCTTGGAAATGCCAGTGTTAATTTCAGGTTATGCTTTGCTTGTGTAGTTAATCTGTTCCAGTGATATCTGATAAAAAAGGTTTGTCCTCATTGCTCTCAAATAAGAAGACTCAATCACCAGAAACCAGAACCTGAAGCCCTCCAGATGTGCCAGGGTTTACAGCTCCTAGGGTTCTGAGCCAGTGAGAACACAAGGTGTAATTTGAGGAAATACTCAGGATGCAGAAAGTGGTTTAAATCAAGGTTTTTCAAACTGTGTTGCATGGAAGTTTAGGGTTCTGCAAAAGCTTGGAGTTCTATGAGACAAAAAATAAAAAAAATACTTTAATAGAGCCAATGTTCTATCACTAAAGCTCTGCCTCTTGATCAGGGAATTCCACTTGTTGTATTTAACAAACAAGTTCCAGACTAAAACATTTTTGAAAACACCATGGATTCTGAACAAGTTTTAAGGCAAATACTTCAAGCCACAAATTAGTTGGTCCAAGGGGTATCAGTTGAAACCAAGTTATGAATTTTCTTCACCTTCTTTTCTAGCAGTGGCTTTAGGTGCATTTATATTTTCTTCTTCTCTGTACATGTGTGTATGTTTCTCTTTCCCCTCATGTGCATCTGTGTGTGCTGGAAGGAAGAATAAAGAGCATGTCCTATACTCTAATCAATGTTTCTCAACTTCAGCAACTTTTAAGGTGTGGATTTCAGCTCCCAGAATTCTCCAGTCAGCATGTAGCACGCAAAATTCTGGGAACTGAACCCCACACTTCTTAAAGTTACTGAAGTTGAAAAACACTGATTTAGACTAGGTGACCAGGAAAGAGAAGGAGGTCAGAATGGAATAGTCAATCAGAAGCATTCCAAGCTGACACCTAATTGTATTGTGGGAACATTTTCTGGAAAAAAATAATTTGTATCCCTAGCTAGATCTGGATTATTTTTTAGCTTAATACATTTTTTGTCATCTCTCCCAAAAGCAAATTTGATCCTAATCTTTTAGTTTGGGGAGAGTCATCCTGTTAATGGATGGTGTCTTGACTCTGTCTTAAATTTAGTCTATTTTAATATATACTTTCATTTACATAATTTTTCTAATTTTCTGTTTGATTGAAAAGAAAAACAGACAAGAATTAATTTCCTACTTCAGTAGGAAATCTTAATTAGAATCAATACTACTAACAACATTTGCATAAATTAGACTCTCCTTAAAAAGTCACAAAAGCCTGATATTAATATCCCAAAATTTAAAATTATTCTCTCAATGATTTTTTTCTCAAATGAACAGTTTTTCACATGAAGAATACTTGATGGCCTAAAGCAGATTTCCCCAAGGATGTTTTCACATGTGTGGAATTCTAGCTAGCAATGCCATGGCTGTGGAGCCTGGAGATCTGCAAGAGGTGTCATGTGAAGGAAATGGGCATTATAACATTGTAGTAAAATGTCCACTCTTTGTTTTTGTTTGCAGCCTTGAGACTCAACTATGAAAAGGTAAAATAAGTGTCATGATGTCCCAGTGCATGCTTTGTTATTTGGATGTCATCATCATAATGACCTGTAACTGCCTATGTTGCACTGGTAAATGATTCTTTGAAAGGCCCATTACATCCGGAAATCAACGTGTTGGGAACGTTAGGATTAGGGTAAAGGATGGCAATCCTTGAAAAATGAACAGAATCTGCAAACTTTCCCAAGAAGGGTGAATTATGGAAACATTGAAATCTTTAAATATATAAAGCAAGTATCAAAATTGTTCCAAATACACTTTTGCTACAACTTTGTGAAGATTTAGAAACCTAGGGTATAACATTAAACGCATGAATATGCATACCTTTCCTGTAGCTGTTGAACCAGTAAATGAGATTTTGGCGACCAAAGAATGAGTACAGAGCATTTCTCCAACTGTTGCTGCCTGTTGTCTGGAACATGGAATAACATTATATACGCCTGCAGGAATTCCAGCCTGATTTGCAAGCTGCAGTGAGAAATAATTTGTGGGAGAGTCATGGATCTGGATACTTGGATAAAAAACATTTATCCTATATTTTCACAGCCACATCCAATAACTCAAATTTAAGAATCTTATTGTGAAAAAATATTTCTAGCATATTAGTATAAAATCTTACCTCGGCAAGTGCTAAGGCAGATAAAGGTGTATCTTCAGCTGGCTTCACTACTACTGTGCAGCCAGCTGCCAAAGCAGCACCCACTTTCCGGGTAATCATAGCACTTGGAAAATTCCACTATATTAAAAAGATACATGCAAGTTTTAATTCAACAGATTTGGGGGCACATTGAAATAACTCGCAAGGTCCAAAATTTCTAGCAACAAATAATACCTGGGACAAGAAAATAAACTTTAATAATAATGGCTGTCCCTCCCTGTATTATTGGGAGTAACAGTATTCTTAAAATGATCGGCTATCTTGGCTTGCATGGTACTTCCCACTTTTTCACTTAATAAGAAATGAAGCAGATTTCAAAATATTCATTTGAAAGAGATTTCTGAGTTTGGCATATAATATATATTTAAAGGAGACCAAACAGAATCTGATTCTAAACTCTTTATACGTTACATTTTTATATGGGAAGCACAAAGTTCTGAACTGAACAGAAATCCCTAAATAAGTCCAAGCTGAATCAGACTTTACTTGAATTCATTGGTTCAAATCTTCTGATTATTGCATAACCTATTATTTAAACACTGAACAGTTGGAATTAGATAATCTGAGAATTGCCTGAGACTCTAAATGTTAATGATCAATCTCAATCTCTTTGCTACTAAACATCTGTTTATAAAGTACCAAAACTAGAGCCTTGTCCATGATAGTTCCATGTTTCTGGAATCCCTTTCTCTCATTAAGTGGATCTCCAAACTGATTTTAACAAGGCCAAACTCACAGGAGTAATGATGGCAGCAACTCCCACAGGCTGCTTCAACACAAGCACTCTCTTGTTTTTTGCTGTTGATGGAATAATATCACCATAAATACGCCGAGCTTCTTCAGCAAACCATTCCAAGAAGGAAGCAGAATACAGGATTTCACCTTGTGCTTCCTTCAATGGTTTTCCCTGTGATACATTCAGAACAATACATACAGAATAAACAGTAAAAAAAATATTCTTAAAGAAATAAAGTTTTTAATTCCAATGTGTCTTCATTAAAAAATATTTATTTTTATTGCTGTCATCCATATATTAAATCTCATCTGTACCTTAAATAAAGGGGTTTCCCCCTCCCCCCGTATTTGAGTGGTTGTTTGTCTCTTATAAAAAACAACATATTGATGCAAATAGCTGGAGCAAGCATCCAGATTTGTACAATATAACTTTTTGATTTATACCATAAGTGAATGCAGATATTCTTTTGCTTTATTGCTATAAGCTCTTTAAGGTTTTTCCTCCATTTGTGTTCTTTTTTAAAACAAACCCAAAAATTAATAAATGCATAACTACATCTGTACCCTAACCCACCTTATATCACAGGTGTCAAGACTTGTGATTCTGTACTTTTGCCAAGATTTGTTTTTATTTTGTATTTAATCTTTAATTTGTAAAAATATAAAACATAAAGTGCCAAGATAAATTTAAAAAGTTAAACAAAATGGTCCTTATTTTTTTAAAAAAATAATAGAAACAAGAAAAAAAAAGAAGGAAAAAACCACAGGGCAAAAAATACATCTTTTGCCAAGATACACAGATCACAAACCTTGATCTTTGTATCATGGGTTTAATAATAATTTCACACACTATGCAAGCAACAATTTACTTAGTGAACTTCAAATGGCCGCACTGATACCCTAACCTGTAAACTATGATTTATAATTTGGAATGACTGGGTTTATAAAACTAGAAATAGCCATCAATATATTTCTGGCCCAAGAAATGTTAGCTTATTTCCACTTCTAATAGTCTGCACAGTTTTGAATGTTTTATCAGTTGCATTTCCATTATATTTTTCAAATCCATATCCAAATCAAAATTATTCTTTAAAAAATATTAACATAAAGTGACCCTTGTTATTTATGGTTTCATGTAGATGCAGTTTTGCCCCTTTTTGTTTGTTCTATTAGTTTATTTTTTTAAGGCTTAGGTCATCTGATTGCCTATGCTTTGGTTAGAGTTCTCCTCCTTTCCCCAAGTTAGAGTGCTGGTTGGAGGTAAGAGTGTGGTTATTTATACATTTTCTAAGGACTGCTATTTTATCTTTTCAAGGATCATACTAGGCCACAGACCTATTTTAGAAAGTTTCTGCCCTGATGGCTCCCAGCATGCCATTGTCAGCTCTCTCAGCAAATAGATAATATAGGTAACATTTGTTTCCATCACCTCCCAGTTACTACACTTAGAATTTCCTGACTACAAGGCCTAGGATGTTTGCTGCATATGTTGTTCAAGCTTCACTGCCATTCATATTTTCCCCTTTTCAAGCAGTATAAAAGAAATGTTAGATTGCTCCCCATATTTCTCTTATAGTATCTATTTCTTAAGCCTTCAGTACTAGATTGCTCAGCTAAACAAGCTTTACTCAAGATAAATGTATTCAACAATATTAGAAAATTAGCTGCTTAAAAGGAAAAGGTCTTCACTTAATCACTGCCCTTAATTCAGTTTTGATGGCACAGAACAGTAACATATATATTACCCATGTGGACTGGAATCACACAAGACAAAATCAAGATTCACTGTTTGCTACTTAGTATGTTGTTTGAACCAGGCCATTATATTATGCTATAATGTAGTTTGTTTTGGCTTAATGTATTGTGTGAATACAGCCACTGTACTTTATTAACCATGATTTATAATTTAGAACATAGTGCAAACACAAGCAAGAAAGGACATCTGAATTTCATCTGTTGGTAGCTTCAATCTTTCTTTTAAACAAAACTGTAATCAACAAGCTAGGTTTCAGGCCCACAGTCTCAAAGGACTTTTTCCTTTATACTTACATTCTCTGCTGTAATGATTCTTGCAAGTTCATCTTTATTTTCTATCATCAAATCATACCATTTATGAAGCAAAACCGCTCTATCCTGAATACAAAATAAAATTATACTGTAGAAAGATCTTTGCAAAATAAATTTGAAAACAAAAGCAAATTTATCTTATTTATAGCCTCATGTTATTCAAATTTGACGATTCCAACAAATTTATGAAATAGAACAAAGTTCAATCTAATGTTATTCCTAAAATTAAATACCAGATTTTAATATATTAGCCTTATAGTCAGATCTTCAGTGATAATATTTTGTAGCCTACCTATCTGTAGTTAATTTAAGCATAGTTTTACTCAGTTAATTCAATGTCTGAATTTTCATGACTCATTGGATGATGCCATAAGCAGTTTGTGATTAAAAAGATATTGGCTAGTTTATAGTACAGTGGATCTATTGTGAAGCCTCAGAGGCTATCAGAGGTGGAAAGACACTTTGTAAAAACAAACAGACAAAACATTTAACATTTCAAAAGCATCCAAGACTTTCCAAAATAACTTGGACAAAAATCTTATGCATGTCTATGCAGTACGTCTGAGTTAATTCTAAAGAATTCACTCTTGTTTGGGGCTCCAGAATGTAAGAAAATGTCAAGGTGCCCACACAGGAAGCCCAAATCATGAAAGTGGTCACACTGCAAGCTCTGTCCCTTTTATAAAAGTGTGATGAGGCATGTATGAAAGGAATGAGCTTGTGACACAACAGTGCAACAATTCTTTGGAAAGCCTTTGATTTTACAGGTACTCCTGGGAGAGTAGATGGCTTTATATTTAGAAACTAGATAAAATACAATTTGAAACCATAAATATGAATATGTGGTTCAGAAACAACAATTTGTTAAAGCTGAAAACTAGGGAAGTATCTTGGATTCTTCTACTGGGCCTCTGGAGGCCCATATCATCACACTATTTACATACTGGAAGCTATAAATATTACACACTTTCCTTTTATCTTGAACAAAGTATATGTGCTAACGTTGTTAACAAGTAAGCAAAGAAACTGCTACCATAGCAATTTCTTTTACCGAATCTGCAAACTGGATTCCAATCTACTGGTGAGTACTGCAGTTCTGATTTTCTTCTCCAAAATCCTACCCCAGGACCATAAGTTTATCTGAATACAATTAGCATTTTTTTTAATTAACTCTCGATCCCAGACATGATTAAGACTGAATACCTGGGTGTCTGTCTGCAGGGGTGACGGAGGGGAGCAACAAATGGCAACACTGCACACCTTCAGAAACTGCGCTTTTTACGCACAGTCGATTGGGCAACGAGGGATCGTGCGGCTGCCTAGGAACATTTCTCTCGGCCCCCTCCCCAGTTTGCCCATCGGGCTGCCCTTAGGGCGGGTGTCGGGAGACCTTGTAACCTCTGGGCGGCCTCCGCAGCGGCTGGTCTCCTGGCCCGCGGCCTCTCCCCGGACGGGCGCCTCGCAGCGCCTTCCCTTTGCCCACCTTGGCGGAGAGTCCGCTCCAAGCGGCCCCGGCTTCGTGGGCGGCCTTCACCGCGGCCTCCGCCTCCGCTGCGCCGCAGTCCGCTACTCGGGTCAGCTCCATCCCGCTGGCCGGGTCCCGCACGGGGAAAGCGGCTGCTGCCTGGAGCCAGCGGCCTCCCACGAAGGCTCCGGAGCGCACCAGGGAGCCGGCCCCCGTTGCCAGGCCGGGGACGGTGCTGCTCAGCCAGCGCAGGGGTTGGCTCGCCATATTCGGCCTCGCCTGAGGCGTCCGCGGCGGGAGCCGGGGGCTGCCGTAGCAGCGGCGGACCAGCGGCAGCCCTCGGAGACGCCGCCACGCGCTGCGGGCCACCATAGCGCTTCCCCGGGCCGGAGGGCGGGCGCGGGGCGGGCGCGGGCAAAGGGCTCACTAAGCGTCTCCACGGAGCGACGCGACCCTTTGAACTCCGCGCTGCTCGGCGAGCCGCGACCCGAGGCCGCCCGGCCGGGCTGCAACAGCCGCGGAAGCGCGCGAACGCTTGCCGCGCAGCCTTGCGCCCGAGAGCCGCGAGGCCCCGCGTGGTGACGCGCGCGGACGCGGGGAAAGCCAGCCGGGAGTCTGGTCGCCGTAAATTAGCCCTCGGGCTGGCAGTTACGATGCGGGACTCATTATATTCAATCAGCCTCGTTAGGCGGCCCTGCCGCGGTAACCGAGGCGACGCGTGCCCCTCGCGCGACTCAGGAGGAAGCGCCTCCGGCTGCCCCCGGCGCTTCGTACGGGGGAAGCGGTTCCGCAGCAACTGCGCCGATTTTAAGCCAAGCGGAGCGGGGCGGTCAGCGTGACGAGGCGCTGTGTGAAGCCCCCGCTTCTACAGAGCGGAACCGTGTGTGACTTTCGGTCTGTCCCTGCTTTTCAGCGCAAGGTTGTTGTTCAGTTAGTATTCGGAGGATCCTCGCGTAGGATGCAGAAGGATGGGACGCACATACAAACACATTTAACAATTGCTTTTG
>JANHZU010001834.1:494139-508248 GCA_032468055.1 Acrochordus granulatus
TGTTTCCTATGGGAAACTGCGTTTCTCTTTACGAGCATTTCACGCTAAGAGCGTTCTTCCGGAACGGATTAATCTCATCTTGTGAGGCACCACTGTATTTTCAATAGATGCAGGGAGAATTATAAGCTGCTTAGAGTTGCTTGATGAGTATATAAATTTAAATAAAAAATAAATAAAAATTTCTTCAGAAGGAAATTGTTTTGCATTTTGTTGGCATGTCTCAAACAGCATATGTAATAGTAGATACAGTCATTAGTTTTCTTCATCCAAAACATGATATGTTCAACTGGACAAATTCTGTTTTCCTGTTGTTACTAGTTTGCTGAGGAATGTGATTCAGAAAAGAGTGGTCTTCAAACAAAACTTAAGTTCAAGGAAGCTCTTTCATTGACCATCTTAATAGCCTCATAAAAGTTAATAAATTCCAATAAATTATCTGATTTTGTCTGGATTGTATCTGCTGATTTTATGCCTGGAAATGTGGGACAAATATCCATAGACCATATTGTCATTGAACAATATGATAAGAGATAGTTAGGGAACAGACTTATCAATCTGAAAGGTATTTGAAGGACAGCTCTCAGAATTCCCCATAAGCATGTTGATGGGCATCATACCGAAAAAGGTGTACACTTGGATTTAAGATAAGCAAGTTCCATTACTGCAGAAATTACTGTAAATGGGTATTAGCCAGGGGAGATCCCTATTCAGAACAAATTTCTAATAATATGATGCTAGACACAAATCATGCTTCTTTAATTCTGTTAAATAGAATTAAACATTTAAGCATTATAATAATAATAGCCTTTTGATGCTTTTATGTTAGTTTCTTTGTTTTATTTTGCAGTTAATACTAGCTCACCAAGATGCATATCAAGCAGGAAGTGTATATCCTGATGCTTTTTATCCTGGCATCTGCCAAAATGGTAGGAGATCATAGATCAAATATTTTTTTATGATGATCACATTGCAAAAGTAGGCCAGTCCATTTATTCACATTAACTGTCTCGAGTCATTGATGAGTATACAATTTGGTTTTCTTGATGCACTATAATCATGTGTGAGAATCTTATTTACATTCTCATGAGGTATTCATCTTGACTGTCTGTGGTTTTACTTTATGATCTCAGCTTGTATGGACAAATCATAATTTAAATAATCAATGGGCCCATATTCAGATGTACAATAAGCTGCAGTTAATTTAAACTTTTATTAGTACTTTTATTAAATGTGAAGAAAGGACTCATCAGAAAAGATCATGATGCTGGAAAGATGGAAGGCAAAAGGAGAAGGGGACTCAGAGGGTGAGATGGCTAGATAGCATAGTCAGTGTGATGGGCATGGGCTTGGATGGACTCTGGAAAGGCAGTGCAGGACAGGGAGGCTAATGTGCTGTAGTCCATGGGGTCACGAAGAGTTGGACACGATTGTGTGACTGAACAACAACAACCATATTAAAATCAGGGCACACACAATGAACAGATACTATCTTGGGTTTTAATAAATAAAGTAAAATCTCTTTTAAATTAAGCTTGACTTCTGGTGGCTTTGTGGATGCACCCATGCAGTCTCTTGGAAACAGTGCAGGACTTGCTTTTTTGATTTTGGCATAGGATCTAGGAATGTTTTCATTATTCACATTATTGAGATTTTATTATATATTTATTTTGATAGTATGCATTTAAAATATTTCATGTAATATTTTGCCTTAAAATGTTATTGAAAGTTATATTCTGCATAACTAGAATGCAATATGTAGAATAAATATGAGATTTTTTAAAAATAAGTTGTCCTCTGAATTGTCAGGGTTGTTCCATTATGTTTCTGAAGACACTCACTGGTCACCTTTTCTCAACACAAGTATCCATTACATCAGGAAAAACTATCCACACCCATGGGAAGAGGTAATACATTTTCCATCTGTTGTTCACTTTGAAGACCCTGAATTCTCTTTTCAAAAACCATGTTTCTCTGTCACTTTTACATCTAAAAATAGAAGGTAAGAAACTGACAACCAAATATTGGTAGGCAACCAGGGATTAGGTAAAAATAGAGCTTCAGGTTCTGCTGTCATTCTATCTGACCTGTATTGGAAGTACTATTTTAATGAAAAAAAATGTAGTTAAAAATGAACAATCAATAAAAGATACCCAAGGACCATTCAAATAAGGTCTTACATATAGTCTTTTGGAATCATTCTTTATTATAGTTTTGCTGCTTTTCAACTAGTCAGATACAATATACTTATGATGATATATTTTCTTGAAAAAAATAAAGGACAAACCTGAAAAGGGAAAATATGAACAAGATTCATACAGATAAAACATTTTAATTGTTTATATTTAAAATTTTGCTTTACAAATGCAAATTCAAGAGGAAAATCAAGAAAAATCTTACAAAAAACATATTCTCATAAAAATATCTAAAATCAAACAGTATGTGTAAATTTATTTTTAAAAAATTCAATTTCCGTATTTTTCATGTTGATGTGAAACACTATGAATTAAGCACTACCATTTCTGTGATAAAAAGTTGAATGACCAAAATAAAGGACAAAAGTAAGTTTTTGAAAAATAAATCTAAAGGACAGCTTTCTGAAATAAAGGGCTGTCCTTTATAATAAAGGATATATGGTTACTGTAACTATTCTTCATAGTGATTTATTCAGCTCTACTTTTGTGGTAAAGACCTTCTAAGTCGAACAAGTTCTACAGAGCCGTGTTGCTGCTTTTCCCTTTTCTCATTCATGTACTTTAGAACCCATCCTTTATATCAAGTCTGACCATTTCATCTATTTTATCTGCTAAAACTAAACCTACATAATTTCATGTTTGCATTGGTGATGCCACTCAAATTTCATCAACAAAGAAGCTGACTCGAAGGTATCATGTATTACCTATCTTTTGCCCACTTGGTTTCAATAATGTTGCTGTGGAGTTACTTTTTAAACAATATTGGTGCTTAGGCTACAGAGAAGCTGGTGGCTTTTCTCTTTGGCATTGCCTCCCACAGTGTGGCAGATGTGAGCTGGCACAGCTTGGGGATTGAACAAGGATTTCTACAGGCCATGGCAGCTGTAAGTATTGTTCTGTTATAAGGTGTTTCCATGTGCTTATTTTTCAACTGTGTTTATCCTTTTGTTTCATTGCTTCTCTCAAATGCCAATATTATATGACAAATAAGATCCATGCCTCATGCACTGCTTTTAAAAGCCACAACAAAAATTATATATTTCTAATGAATAATGTTTCAAACACATCTTTGAATATCCATAGCTTACTTTTTAAAAGCATTTATATACTTTATAGTAAACACTATTGGGTTTTCTTTTTTTAGCTTTTCATGTCTAACTACAGAGCTGTTTATATGTTGGGGCTTAATTAAAGCATTTGGGGAGGTCTGAAGATAGGTAGAAGAGAAACAAGAAACAAAAGATTTTTTTCTAACCAATCAACAAATTACTGATAGGGAATTCCTGTATACATGGGCAAGGGAGAAAGCCACAAGGGACTGTTTATTTCTCCAAATTGGATTAGTTAAAAAAGGAGAAAATTTTTAAAAAATATCTTAAGGTTTCTCTAGTTGTTTAAGAGATAATGAATTATAAATAATTTTGTTCCTTTTTTATTTAGATTGATTTTCATGGCTCATATTCACAAGCTCATTCTACTGGTGATTTTGGTAATTTATGTACAGTACTTTTAAATCCTAGAAAACTCCCCAGATTTCCTTTGAATCTCAAGATTATTAGATCCTGGAGATGGCATTTTGTAATTTTATTTAAAAGTTTGTATATGTGAGTGTTGTTATGTACATATACATCATAGGCATTCTCCATTTTCATTTCCTCTGACTCTAGAACAACTTGATGTTCAATATATATCAGTTGTTGTTTTCCATATATGATATATTCCTTTGAGATATTTTTAATGGAACTGTAAATTATGGATTCCATTTTCCACTAAGGTGATACTTTTTAAGTATTATCTACAAATCTGTATATAACCAGTATTATTTTCTAAAATTGTAGAGCCCTAAGATGCATCACAAACTTTTCTGATATGTTTTTAGCTTTCCTGAGCAAGCTGATCTCTGATATACAAGGGCTAACATTTTGAAGACTTCTGTTTGCATTTTAATCCCTTTGATACTATCCCATTATGGCTATAGAATATGTATTACAATGTGTGTGTGAGAGAGAAAGGCCAGCTTACATAGAAGGGCTAACAATCTTATAAGAAGAGTCCATGTGACCTCCTACACAATATTCCTGCAGTGCTCACAGTATGTCATATTAGTTTGGACTCCATTCAGACATGAATGGTTGTCCTGTGAAGATTCTGTCAGGTTAAATCACATAATGTAAGAAATTACTGTATATTCATACAGCTTCAAAATGAAGATACATCTTTTGTTATGATTATTAAATAAATTGATAACATACACTCCTTTCATTTTGATTTTTAGGGGGAGATGTGTTAAGCCAATATGAACTTGGTTTTGATTATTTGAAAGCAAGTTGGTAAGAGCCACAAATGTGATTGTTGACATTTGGTGCATATGGAACATTGATTCACACACTCATATAGTGTTGCAAATTGCAGAGGAGGGTGAGAGAGAAACAGTTGCTAAAATCTGTTATTTTTTCTTCTCAGCTAGTCAGGTGCTCAAGAATCATTGTGAATGAGACTGTAATGTTGCACTGGATGAGAAGATCAAGAGTACCTTGTTTAGTTTATTGGACTATAGATTGCAGCCTTATAAAATGCTAGATGGGTAATCTAATCTAGTAATCATTGGTCATTTTATGATAAAGATTATCCATACCTTGATTATCTTCTGCCCTAACTACTTTAATTCTGCCTAGGTTTACATTTGCAAAGATGCAGTTGGTACAAATTGTGGCAACTAGGCTATTAACCACTGTCAGGTACAGAGAATATACAAAATCTGTACTTCTGAGAAATTTACACTGTTTGCCAATTGCTTATTTGGGTTCAGTTTTATTTTTATTAATCTTAAAGTCCTGTTCATAGGTTGTGGAATGTTTCTATTTAAAAAAAATGAAGTGTAGGGAAAGAATTAGGACAGTCTAAGATCAGACCACACACATTGATATTTATTTATTAAATTTATATGCTGCCGAAATCCAAAGACTCTCGGCGGCTAACAACACTAAAACAACAATTAAAAATAGTTAAAAATAAAATAAAATAAAACCATTAAAACAAAAAAATAAATATATCTAAATAAATACATATATTTATTTTATAACAAATAAATATATATCTAAGAAAATAAACCTGGAAAATTGGGCATCATGATGTGCAGTTTAAGTATTTAGTTTAATGTAAGTATTGTGTTATAGAGCAGAGTATCGTCTCTGTTAATAGTTCTTTTTAATTTATATTTGTAACATTTTTATTCAATTTTTCCTCCAGGAGCTTAAGTTGCTAGTCCTGGAGAAGTCAAGCATTTGACCTGAGTTCTTTGGAATATGAAACATTTGCTCTACAGTATATCTAAGCTGCATCATTCTACCAGTTAGATATTGCTGACATATTGTTTGATTAGTATTCTACTTCTATAATAGTTCCAATATTTATCAAGGAACTTGGAAGGAAGGAAAATAATTGGTTTAGATATTTTATTATGCCAGTGCATTTTTGTTGGTTTCAATCAAAGTTTTGATACTTTTAGGTATGTACCTGTTAAAGATTTATTGTCAATCTATGAGGATTATTATGGAAAGGAAGTGATAACTGAAAATACTATTGTTGACTGCACATACCTGCAACTTCTTAATCTGTAAGTCAAAGTAAAACTTAAAACTTTAAACCAGTGAGGAGAGTTTGTTAATTATTCAGTTGTCAAGCAAGGGTACTAATATCTGGTGAAAGTTGGAGAAGATCAGATGTCAAAGAGGGAAGTCTTATCTTGAGGATGCTTTTATATTTTGGGAGCAGACCTCAAATAATGGAAATAGCCTAGTAAGATAATAGTTTGATCATTTTATCTGATAAAATACATTCAAGAATTTAAATAAAGCTATGAAGGACTATACAAGTAGCCCTCAATTTACGAACACAATTTGGACTGGAATTTTTATTGCTAAGCAATGTGGTTGTTAAGTGAGTCATCACATGATCAGATCCTATTTTATGACAATTTTACCGTGGTTGTTGAGCAAATCAATTGCTAAGTGAATCAATTGTTAAATCAATCATGCAATCATTAACTGACATCCCCCACTGACTTTGATTGTTGGAGCTAGTTGGGAAGATAGTAAATCATGATCACACGAACCCTGGATACTGGAACCATTGTAAATGTAAGCTGGTTGCCAAGTGCCCAAATTGTTATTGTATCACCACAGGAATGGTGCAACATTCATCACTTCGAGGACTGTTGTAAGTCACTTTTTTCACCAGTGTTGTACATTCAAATTTAATTAAATCAATGGCTGTAAGGTGAGGATTACCTGAAATAAAATATATACATACTGTATCAAGAAAAGTGTCTAGAAGTAAAAGATTCCCTGTTGTGTGTGTGTAGGGAGCATCAGTCATTTGAAGGGTGTCTTCTCTACTGAAATACACTGATCCATTTTAGTAGACAAGCCAACATATCCCTTTCGGCTTATAGTTTGATTTTTTTTCATTTTAAGAACATACATTATCTTCGGAAAATGGCAGGTATATCTTTTTATTATCTCTTTCCTGGGCTACTTATTAAGGTGTTTTATTGCTTTTATTGTTTTATTATTTTTACTGCTTATTTAATATTTAAAATAGCATAATAACCAATGTGATTATTGTCAGATTCAAAGGAAAACAATATAGATACAATATATATTGTATATTATAGTCACTATACAATATATTTCTTTAAAATTGTCAACTGTAGAGAGCCTGTTAAAAGGGCAGCCTATGTTTATAGAAATACCTTTATTTTAAGACACAGCCCAGTGTGACTTTGGAGACCATGTCAGGGAGATGAGAAGTATTTCAACATTTGCTAGGACTGTCAGCAATCATTGCTTCTACAGTAAACATTTATAATACACTAGCTTCAATTAACTATACTATATACTATAATTACTATGAATTATAGTATTAGTCAATAAACTATAACATTCATTATAATTTTTTTTGGTGTATAGGAATAATGTTAAATGCTATATCAGAGTGAAGGAAGGAAAAAAGAGAGAAGAAGGGTCAGGAAGAGCAAGAATGTGACACTCATTGTAATTTATCTCATAGTGAACTGTGCTTCATTCAGAACATTTTAATTTGAATTGATTCATTACAATCTTAATAAAAACATTGATAGCCATGATTTAAATGATTTATGAATTGTATGAATTTTGAAATATCAATTGTGTCTTTATAATGTTGTGAAAGACAATATACAAAACTTGGTCTTCAAGAAGCATTTTTTTTTAATTGAAAATTTCTATAATGATAGTTAAGTTATAAATAATTGCTTCCATAGATACGGCGAGATCATCATTGTTGCTAAGGTAAGTTTATTTTTCTGAGAAAGAAATTTGTGTTGGATGCTGCTCTTGAAATATTCATCCCACAAATTAAATTGCATGTTATTCTTCACAGCTATATCCCATATATGCCAATAAGTCCCCATTTTTAGTGGACAGGTTCTATGACTATTTCCTTGGTGGAGTGGATGATATGGCATTCTCATCGAATAATATTTTACAATTAACCAGTTGGATGTTAAACTACGGGACTAGGTGAGGTACTTGTTAATACTTCCAAATGATCATTCCTGGAAAAAGACGTATTATTTTAAAAAAGAGATTCTGTCTGGAAAAATACATTTTTCACTGAAATCTTGATTTGAGCAAACTGTGAATTAAATGTGGACAGTATAAAATCTGTATTTCATTGTTGCTTGTAAGAATTTAACTTTAACCTATAGAGTCTCTCTGTGAGGAAGTTTTAAAAATCTGATAAATATAAATGAATAAAAATTGTTAATAAGCTAAAAATACAGTTAGTCCTCATTTAGTGACCAAAATTGGGACTGGCAACTTGGTTGCTAAGCAAAGCAGTCATTAAGGTTGTGCATACAATCTTACTTCAACTTTCCCTTGGTTTACAGACTTGCAAAGGCCATAAATGCAAGGATTGATTGTAAAGTTAGTTTATCACCACTGTTGTAATTGAATGGTCACTAAATGAAGCAGTCACTAAATAAGGACTATATGGGACTTATGAACATGATGAAAATTGAAGCATATTAATTACACTTGTATCTATTAATATTTTCTTCAGTGGTTGCTTTATTCCTGAGAATCCTTTGTATATACAGTGTGAAGATGAACAGAGAAACTTTCTGATGTGAGTATATTAACTAACTAGTTTAATTAATGGCCTGAATAAATTCCAAGGTTTATATTATTCTTTAATGTGGGAAATTAAGACCACATTATTTTCTGGTTATGTGTTGGAAACAGAGAAAAGTAACCATAGATATACAAAAAACCCTATAACATTTTCTTCATTTTTCATACTACACTGTATTTCCAAAACATCATTATCACAACTGTAGTTATTCTCCAGGGAGATGGGATACATTTATGCCAATCTTGTTTCATTGTTTCATTTCAAATTGTTGTATTTTTCTATCTCCAAACAAAGTGTATTTAAGGCAAAGTTAGAAGCACATAGTAGAAAAAAGATGTTGCTGAGATATTCTTTTATTTATGCAATTTATTCACCACCTCAGTCCAAAATAGTCTGTAAGTGGCTTACAAATATTCATAATATGGTTATAGTAGAACACAAAATGTCAGTATGTTAATAAATATAATATAAATACATCATTTCATTACAGTTTGTATTTAACTAATATTGTTAATTGTCTACAGGCTTCTAAATCTTGGCATCTGGACATAAATTTTCAATGTTATTGTAAGCTTTTGGCCTTATCTCAAGGCTTTTCTCAAACATTGTATCTGGAGAAGGATAAAAGTCAGTAGTTGTAAAATTGACTTATCCTCCATTACTCTTCCATTGCATTCAGTCTTAGTCCAGAGGCTTTCATGCTGAAGAATGGAAGGAGAGGGGAATGGGCAGAGTCACAGTCACCATGCTGTCTTAAATGGGCAGACTCACCATATCTCCTTTGGCAAACCATGCAAATTATTGAAAATGCTGTAAAACCCTCAGTCATCCAGGGAAAATATATTTGGAGGCTTCTAAATCTTGGCATCTGGGCATAAATTTTCAATATTATTGTAAGCTTTTGGCCTTAACTCAATGTCTTTCTCAAACATACTGTATCCGGAGAAGGATAAAAGTCAGTAGATGTAAAATTGCTCTTCCATTGCATTCAGTCTCAATGCAGAGGCTTTCATGGTGAAGAGGAAGGGAGGGGGATGGGTTGAGTCACAGTCACCATGTGATCTTAAAGGGACAGACTCACCCATTCTTTTTTTGGCAAACAATGCAAATTTCTTGAAAACACTGTAAAATCCTCAGTCATCCAACTCAATTCATCCAATGAAATAATTGGTGCCAATGATTCCACAGTGAGCACAGTTTCAGCTACAAGACATACCTTGAAGTCATCAGCTTCAACTTCTTTTTTCATAAAGGACTGGTATAAATTTTATCATCAAGAACTTTTATTTTTTAAAACATACTAAAAATATTAAAATCCCCATTGTGAAGAACTCCAGAGACAAGAATGGAATGAGTATATAAATACAAATTTGGTTCAGAAGTATTTAAGAGCAATCACAGTCTTATTTCAGAAAAACAGAAAAAACTTTTGTTATTTTGTAACTAAAATATCTTTTTTTTTGCTTCATTCAAATATCTATTGCTGTCTTTCGTGTTAAATTTGTCAGCTTATCCCATTTTTTATCTTAGAAAGATAAGGAGACTTTCTACTTATTGTATCTTATTTCAGTAAGTTTAAAGAATCCAAAATGCAGCACCACAGGAATATAACTTCAAAAGTGGCCAAATCAGTTGAAAAGAATATTACTTATACAGAAAGAGGAGTTTATTTAGAAGTTCCTCTCTGGACAAAGGTAATTTCTTTGGGAAATAAAGTTTAATGGCAAGCAGCAAATATGTGAGTATAATTTAGTCATTGTCTTTTGTGTCTTCAAATATACCTCAACTCAGTAGTGTGTGCAAGGGGGGAGTCAAAACAGGCACGATGATAGTGGTTGCAGCAGGAGGATCAAACCTTTCTACATTTGCATGTAAATGTGATATTGGCTTAGATGCAGAATGTTTTTGATCTTACTGCAAGCTTTATTCCTTTATAAATTTAGAATTTATTTTGACTCTAAAATTACAATTTTGAATATAGTTGGGGAAGATTTCCTGGAGTAAATGGATTCAGAAAAGGGAGAAAATAAAGATTGCTGATGGGGAAATGAGAAAAAGGAAAAGAGCCATGCAGAAAGTGAAGCAGGTTGTCATGACAAGTCTGCCTGCTGAGAGAATTGGTAGCTTTACCTAACCCACACTAGTTTCTGAACTTTTCCTCAAGCTTTTCTCCATTTTTCTCAGCAACTGTATTAGCAATAAAATGAAACCTGAGAGTCTCAGAGGGTCTAATAATCAGTAGATTAGAGCCAAGTATTTTTTCATTACTGGGAGTATACCCTAAGCAGCATTTTGCTCAAGGATGGCCCACCTGGTGTTTCTTGAAGACTTCTCCAGCTAGCAAATAATTCAGGAAACTAGTATCGTGTGTTGTAATATCCTCTTCTGTATAAAAAATAAATTCTCTAACTGAATACAGTATTAGCTGTGCTAATGCCATGCCAGGCTTCTTCATTGCAGTGATGTCTCTGCAAGATGAGAAATGGCCATTTACATCTAATATAAATTGCTAGTCTCGTGTACAACAAATGGTTACAATGCTTATTGGTCACATATTATTTTCCAAAATTACCTTCAGTTCCAGAATAGTGATGCAGCAAAGAATTTGATGAAAGTGTTGGCAGTCACACAGGAACAGTCATCTAAATACATCACCAAGCCCAGTGCTTCATATTTTCTGAAAAAGCCATATGCAAAGCTTGGATTGTGAGTGCTGATTTATTAATTTGTGTTATATATATATATTTGTTTGATAAATGAACCTGCATTACTTGAATACAGTTACTACCTTTAGAAAATATAATTGCTTCACTGGCTTAGAAATAACCTTGCCAGATGTCAGTGAATAAATATCCTTATTAAAAGGTTTTTTAACAGAAGCCACTTGGATAAGCATTGGATCAATGACTAAAATACAATAGCCACCTATATTTGCATTTCAAGGAGCAAGTTAATAAAATAGCTCATCGATAAAGTCATGGATCAGACTCAGCTTTTAATACAACAATATTTTGGTTTGTTTCCAAAAGACGTTTAATTAATAGAAATGATATCTGAAGTCATTCCCTTTCCTGCAAATTCTGCTGTATTGTCTCATTGTGCAGACATTGTTCCTGGGAGGATAAGCAACAACTCTGGGTGAGTATGCCGTGAATATAGGACCTGCAGTGGCCTGAGTGGTTAAGGTGCTGGGTTTGTCAGCCCAGAAGGTCAGTGGCTGAAGTTTAAGACCTAAAAGCTGCATGTAACGGAGTGAGCTCCTATTGTCTGCCTAGCTCCTGCCAACCTAGCATTTGAAAGCATGTAAAAAAGTTCAAAACTTCAAAAAACTTCAAAAGTTTGAAGGCAGGTAAAAAGCCATGAGCATGTATTCCCAGCAGGGTCACCTAAGATGTGAAGGTCATGCCAACTTGGTTGGCATGTTGGTTGAACCAAACTATTGGTTCAATGCAGAACCAATATAGGAAGATAACAGGGGGAGACTATCACTTTAGTAACAATGACAAAGGTATAAATGAATACTGAGTAGGAGAAGGCAACGGTAAACTACTGTATTTTTTTCAAGAAAACCACACAGGTAGAAGATGTACAACTATTGACCCAGATGATGGGCCTCTCAGGTTGGATGGCATTCAACATGCTACTAAGGAAGAGCTGAGGATCTTTCAGAGTACTAATGATGTTTATGCCTTGATTAGATTAAAGCCTTCAGAACATTTAGTTGCTGATATTGTAATACAGAAAACAAAATGACATAATTACAGTGGGGACATGCAATGTAAAAAACATGAACATGGAAAAGCTCAACACCAATGACAGATGAAATGAAATAACTGCAGATTAACATCTTAAGCTTCAGTGAATTGAATGGACTGAGATTGGATACTTTCAGTCAGAAGATCACACTGTTTATTACACAGGAAATGAAAAACAGAGAAAGAGCAGCATTGGTTTTATTGTTAGGTAGTGTATAACAAGAACAGTATTTGGCTGCAGTGCAATTAATGATCAAATATACTGATTAGATTTCTTGGACAATCCTTTAATATTAATATGATGATTGTTCAAATGTATGCTCCAATTGCTTATGCAGAAGAGTATGTTAATAAGTTTTATGATCAAGTTCAATTTGAAATCAACAGAACCCATAAGCAATATTTGCTGCTTATGACTGGAGATTGGAATGTTAAATTGGAAACATGAAAATGTAGTTTAATTGTATGACCTAAGAAAGCAAAATGAAGCAGGAGACTGGCTTATCAATTTTTGCCATCCCAATGATTTCTTCATAGCTCCAAAATGACACCTCTATAGATGGATATCACCAAGTGATATCATCATACAGAGATCAAATTGACTATATTATTGCTAAAAGAAGGTAGAGAAGCTCAATTATAGCATTAAAATATCACAAACTGCTCATGTGAAAGTTCCAAGTTAAGCTAAAATAAAAAAAGAAGAAAGCCAGCCAATTTCCATAGTTTGATCTTAAACATATATACACCATTTTCAAGGAGAGCATCAGGAATTTTTAATATTGATGTAGAAATTAAATCATTTTTAAAAATCCAATTGGTTTACATACTTTTATTCAACCAAATATGTCAGTAACTTTATTCTTTACCCAAGGATAATTTTTTAAAGACTTGATATTCTGGTAGTACAAATGTTAAAGTGACCCTATCAGAGATCTTCAGCCTTTTTGGGCTGGAATAAATTTGGAATTTTAGAAACAATATGTTCCATGTGTCTCTTCTGATCTCTCTTCTTTCTATAGGAGGGCATTGCGTTCTAACTATCTATAATCTTTTGTCTTCTAAGTAATTGTACAATGACCATTTATGATTCAGAGTTATAAGTATAAATAAAGATGATGCTGGTGATTAGTAGTTTGTATACAAAATTGTAGTTTCCATTTTTTCCAAAAGTAAAATATTTTTAAAAAACAGAAAGTGAGATGTGAGATGGAACAGGGTCTGGCAATATAACAGGCTGTTAGGCAACTATCGAGAAAGATGTCTGCAAGCAAGTTGGCATTACTGGGTGCTAGGTTAGGCCCACCAAGTTTTCTTCAGGACCATCATGGAATTATAACTAAAAACTATCCAATTTCTTTGAAATCTACACAAGAAATGTCAAACAAATGGACACTGGCACCATCTTCTTCCATATGCAGGGCTATGACTTCAGCTGACGTAAACCAGGATGGATATGATGACCTGGTAGTTGGTGCACCAGGTTATAGTCAGCTTGGACACATTCAGTTGGGACGTGTCTATATTATTTATGGTAATGAATTGGGTTTGCCTCATTCCAACCTGGATCTTGATCAAGAAGCAGATGAAATATTAGAAGGCACTAAGGTAACAAAACAAGTCAAACATGGATAATTAAATACATTTTGTTTTTATTTTGGGTCATTTGTTCGTGACTATTGTCTACAGTAATTTCGTTAATGTGGCTTCTGTCATAATTAACAGATGTAACAGATATTAACATAATTAATAGACTATTCCCTGAGTCTTTCCTTCTAGATGTGTGGGAACTATAACAACCAGGATTTCCAGCTACTGTAGCCTCTGTATGCTCCACCTCATCAAGAGGGCATCAGCTTGAGGAAGATTGTTGATTAATTGCTCCTGAAATCAAATAATTGGGAGGCCTAAGTCAGGTTCACAAATGATACTACTTCCCACTTAAAAGGCTTTGTTCATCCTTTCTATCTTTTATGTGGCTTATT
>JANHZU010001834.1:508348-520777 GCA_032468055.1 Acrochordus granulatus
TATGTGGCTTATTCAGGCAAAAATGTTAATTTGTAAATCATGTATAGAAATAAAATGAACAGCACAACTCAATGAATAAGAAGGGCTAGGAACAGCCTCGTAAAGACTGACAGTTCAGGTAAAATTTATACAGATGGCAAACAAATGAGATGTTGTTCTGGTAATTATGAATAGAATTCATTGGTAATTTGAATTTTAAATTTGTAGTAAGGAATAAAACACCTTACATATGAAAAAAACAAAACAGATGGCACTGTTAATGATTCCTGCTTGATGAGTTAAAGAAAACTTGTCATAACTTCTTACTGTTGCAATAGCTTTAAAAAAGTAATGTGTGTCATCTAAATGTGTCTTTTTAAAATAGCTTTCTCGTCAAGAAATGTGTGTGTATGTTTCTGTGTGTGTACCTAAATGCCTATATGGATATATGTAAGGAATATGTCTGTATATCTGTCCATCTAGCCTTCCGGAAGGTTTGGCTCTGCCCTAGCAATTTTGGACTTCAATGAGGATGGAATATTGGATCTTGCAGTAGGAGCCCCATCAGCAGGAGCCCGGGAGCTCAGTTACAGGGTAGGAAAATGTAGAATGTTATTGTAAAATAAAGATAGTTTGATGTGGTCGGCCTAGAAAGCAGGAGATTGTGAGTTCCAGGCCTCCTTGGTCATGAAAGCCAGCTGGGTACTTTCGGCCAGTTGCTTTCTCCCAACCTAACCCACCTCATGAGGTTGTTGTGAATAGAAGGAGGAGCATTATGTCGGCAGCTTTCAGTTGTATAAATAAAGGTGGGATATAAAAACAGTAAGTTTGCTAATTAGGCTGCATTTCATATTGGCTTACATTTTTGATTGAGATTAAAAAAATGATGGAAAGAATTTATTGACAGTCTTAGGAGTCATCTGCAGGTAGTCCTTGCTTTGCAGCTGCCTTGTTTAGTGACCATTCACAGTTACAACAGTGAAGAAAAAGTAACTTTGTGACCAGTCCTTGCATTTGCGACCTTCACAGCTCTGTAAGCAAAGGAAAGCTGAAGATCGTAAGTAGTTGTGTTTCTCTTAGTGACCACTTCACTTAACAACTGACTTGTGATCGCTAAATGAGGGCTACCCATATTTTATATTGGCCTATATTTTACAGATAAATTGATTAGGTTAATCTGGATTACAAAGGTTTGGCTTGGTTTTTATAGTGTAATCCCTTATGTAAATTGCTGCATTTTGGCTTTGTGTCATATTTTAACTCACCTAATGTCAGGAAACACATTTTAATGTGACAATGAAAAAAAATAAAGGACTTCCAGGATAATATTTTAAAACAAAGGCTTTAGTTTGGGTATATGTCTATTTAAACATTATATTCTGTTGTTTAGGGTGCTGTATACATATTTTTTGGCAACGGAGGAGGAGGTTTCCTTAGTCTTCCAAATATTACCATAATTTGTCAAGTAAGTTTGCTGCTGAAAATACTAAGTATGGAATAAAGATTTATTTATTTATTTCCTCAGTCCCAGTAAGCATCTTGAAAATTAATTTTCTGGGTACTATTCACTACAATTTTTATTTGGGATGAAAGCATCATTCTCATGTGCCCTTCCTTTAAACACCATCAAAATACATGTAGAAGATATCCTCTACTTTAATAGATACATTTTTAACATCTGTTCACCATTCAGAAGTGGATTATGTGAATCCATGATGGATCTTTTGGGGTTCTTTTGATAACTAAAGTTATGGTAATGATGTAGTTCTGCTTCAATATGAAGTAACACTAGCTAATCTATAAATGCATTTTGTATTCAAGCCAATATATTGACTTTTGCAGGAAATATACTGTAATCTAGGTTGGTCCCTGCTGACAGCTGATGTTGACAGCAATGGAATTAATGATCTTGTGCTTGGTGCTCCGTATGCACCTGCTGGTGGAAAGCAAAGAGGATTTGTGGCTTCTTTTTATTCTTTCTTTAACAGAAGCAGGCAAAGTAAGATTTTTTGAGTAATGTTTGTTCCCTAAGGTATCTTATTTTGGCACTTTCAGATTCTTGCTGAAACAACATCAGAATAATCATCTAGATCCTCCTCCAGGTTTTTAAGTAACACTTAAAGGAATGATTCCTAGGCAACATATTTAATGTTAATTCACCCATATTAAATATATAAGCTGGTTAATAAATGTTGCATTAATTTTCCCTCATCTAGGGTAAAATAAAACAAGAGCTTCATAACCTATCCCATAGATTTTCATACAGAATGTATTGCATTTCTTCCTGAAGCAGTTGTTTTCAAGCTGTCTGGGAAATTCTGGAAGCCAAAGTTACATTGGAATGGGCTATTTTTTTGTATGCACATAGAGATGTGCTGGATTGACCCTGTTATTCACAAGAGGGTCTCTAGATCCTCTGCCTAAACTTCCTCCTCCTATCTCAAATTCCAGAATCTTCATTCTGGTGGCAAATTATCTTTCTCATCATGACCAGCACCATCATCATATGGGCACACACTTGCACATCCATGCAGAGGGAAGTGGTGGACTTGGTTCCTGATATCCACAAGATCATAGATCCTCCATCCACATTCCTCCTATGGACAGCCTATTCCGTATATGCTTCTGCCATCTACTTTTCCCTAGAGAAAGTCCCTCTCTTTTTACTGATTTGATTCACTAGAAGTATAACTAACTCTCTAACTTTTATCAGTAGCTTAGCCTATAATGGAGGAAGTGTACTGAAGCTAAAATTTGTTAGAATCTGTGGGCTGATTCAGTATTTATTGATTCAATGAGAACAAAAGAGAAAGAGAGAGAGAAAAAAACCTTGGCATTTGATTTGAATAGTTTATCTCAGTTGACTTGTTATTCAGTCAACAATACATGCCCAGAATAAGGGCAGAGGAATATTCAGATAGCAGTATCTTTTTTCAGTAAATAAAGCCAAAAATTAAATTCTGCATCTAGCTTCCTCTAGTTTCCAGACTGATATATCTTAATTAGATCCCCAAGACAACTTTCTTGGATTCGGTTGTCTATCTAACCTAGCATTTAGCCAGCCCCAGAAGAGATGTTCTGTCCTCCAGTGAGAAAATGCAGATCAAAGAAAAAATTGAGCTGTCCTGCCATCATTTTAAAGCCCACCTGAGAGGAAATTTTCTTGCTCCTCATTGATTTTCCTTTGCTTTGATTGTCTTAAAGAGTCATTAGGAATCAGACAACCTACACATTTTAAAAAATCTACTCTTATCTGAATTTTTTGGGTGGGATTTCTCTTCATCCACTGCAAAGAAATATATACACATATAATGTATATCTTAATTTCTTCCACCTCGAATTAGTCATGGTAGCTGGACTTTTGTCAAAATGAAAAGAAATCCAGTTGCTATGACTAAACCTCCAGACAACTAACTCCACCTGGATGACTGAGAAATCTTCATCTACATAATGATTTACATTTTGGGGAAGAAACCCTGAAGTTGATGAAGGAATATGAAAGGACAGCAAGAAAGGAAGAGGCAGGCATTTATCAACTCTCTGCCTATTCCCATCCTCATATTGTCCATCTAATGAGCTGATCCAGGTTAGGTAAGGAAAACATATATGGGGTTCCCTGACCAACTTTTCTCTTAGACTGAAGAAGCTGCTTGGATGAGCAGTGAAACATTTCTAAGACAATTCCGCCTAGAATCTTATTATTTCTTTAGATTCTGGATTAAGATCATTTTTAAAAAATACATTTCCTAAATTGAACATTTGGTTTTTGTAAAATAATGCATTTATCAACTGACATAATATGCTGGATGATAGTAAGGAACCAATGCAATATCTATATACTATTAAAACTCTTGTGACTATTTTATTGTTTGTAATCTTCAGTTGGGTGAAACGATGCATCATAGGGCAACAGTTTTTGAATCAGTGTCCCTCAAATGGACTAACTTACAGAATGTGTTCAAAATCTGGACCAATTATTCCTGTGGGTTTGAAGTTTGACAAAGTTATGGCCTCTTCATAGGCTGCCATACCCTGTGCTGCCATGATTAGCTATGATTATGTGATCATAATTCCAGCACTTCCTGCCAGCTTTCTAAAAGAAAGTCAATGGGGAAGCTGGCCGGAAGTCAGAAGTCACTGCTCTCACTGCTATTTTGCCCACCTGTGGTCATTCTTTTTCTCTGTTTAAGTAAGGAAATATTTCTGAAACAACGAACCAACAGGGCCTGAATTATCTAATAATGGTTCAGGTATTGGATTAGTAGCAAGGAGACCCAAGTTCTATTTTCTCCTTAACTATGGATCACTTTGGGCCACTTGCTCTCTCCTAGCCCAATGCCAACAAGGGTTGTTTGTTCAGAAAAATAGGCATTGTACTGCACTGAACTATAAGTCCATGCTAAATAAAAATGCTGACATTATCCACTGATAATTTCCTTAAATATGTAGAACAAGTCTCTTTAATGAAAAGTTTATTATATTAAAAAGTTAGGTCAACAAGTTTAGTTGTGATATAAAATTCAGTATATGCAATCAGAATTGCATATTTGCAGTATATGCAATCAGAATTGAGATCAGAATAAACATGTTAAAAGCCTATGTAAGTCTATTCAGAGGTTAATTGCACTAAATTTAATTATCTAACTAAATCATATTGTCCTATACACTTGAAACAGTATTACATGTCAAATTGAGTTGACTCACCCTATTCTGGATATCATGATGGACATAATTTGGAGTTCACTGATCTTCAAGTGAGATAGATGGGTAGATAGAGTAATATTCACATACAAAATCACAGAGACTCATATACATACATGTATGTAAAGTAATAGTCCATACTATGCAATAAGATAGAATAAAGCAAAGATTCTTGTTTGTAATCTGTTTCAAAAACAATACTAGCTGATCAGTATTAATTTTCTCCTTATTTGTCAGGCCTGCTCTTTGTATCAGATGCTGACTGGATGGTAAAAGGAGAAACAGATTATGCTTGGTTTGGATCATCACTCAACAGCGTCCACCTCCCAAATAAGATCTTACTGCTTATTGGAAGTCCTTTAGAGAGAAATTGTACAAGGTGTATGCACTTATTTTTTTGCACCTATGTATGTGATTGTCTTCTAGCCTATCTTCACAATATATACTTTATCACTGCAAATATATGCAATAGAATAATATTTATATATTCTATTATATAAATAGAATAATCATTTTATTCAAATATAACCTTTATTTCTGCAGTTATGTGCATTAGATACAATTCCTACAAACTTCAAAAGTTGACCTCAAATCACAACTTAATGTGACAGAAAGGGAACATTATTAAATGCATAATTGAATAATTAATTATACAGTATCTCCATTGAATTTAAATGTAAATAAAATTAGTGTCAAGTTTCCACTGTCTACACCCATGACTTTTAGGAACATTTCCCTGCTATACCATTCAAAGACTAAGTAAAGTCCTTGAAAGAGAAAAATGGTGTACCCTTTGATTTAAAATAAGACTAAGCAACATAAAGCCCAAAGCTGTGACTGTCCCAATGAGGTTTTAAACAACTGATTGTGTTGTAGAATGTATATAATCCTGTATGAATAGATATATAATCAATTACCTAAAGTTCTTAATACTAGATATATTATCTACACACCTGGTTTTAAAATAATTTTCTCTTAAAGTTGTTTGGTAACTATTTTCCTTCTAAAGTATTAATACATTTTAAAAATATTTCAGTTCATTTGGGATCAGGGCCTTGAATCATTTCCTTGTTACAAGTAGAGACCAAGCCTAAATATTTTATGTATTTATTTGTTTGAAAGTGGATTGGCTTTATTTGTTCATCAAATTCATAAGCTGTCCTGCTTATAACAACTTGGGATGAGTACAAGTTAAAAACCATACTATAAAACAGATAACAGAAGGTAGTCACCTGGGGGCCAAGGTACCCAACACATTATACTAACATCTCAGAAGGTACTACTCTCTTAATATAGAGCACTCTTTCTCTACAGTGTTTCTCAAGCTTGGCAAACTTCAGATGTGTGGACTTCAACTCCCAGAATTCCCCAGGCAGTCATTTTGGGAGTTGAATTCTTGGAGTTGAAGTCCACATATCCGAAAGTTGCCAAACTTGAGAAACATTGATGTTGCACCTGAATCAGATCTTCAAAGCTGTTGAAGATGTTTAAAGGACAGCAGGATCAGGGCTCTTCAAACCTCCAGGGAAGGGGAAGTAGTATTACAGAAGGTAGCCTTTGCACCAGAAAAGTAATTTCTTTCAGGTCCTAATAGATGACACTTTTAAAGAGCGAATCCACTCTGTCAATGGGAGAGAGGTACATGTAAGATTTTTTAAGTCACAACCAGCACTTTTAATTGCACCTGGAAGCTTACTGATATTCAATGTACAGATAGTTCATGTAATGAGGTGTTATAGTGGGAATAGTGAGGTATATCCATAATAGCTTTCACTGCTGCATTCTAGAGCAGCTACAGCTTCCAAGTGATTTTCAAGGACAGAGCCATTCGTAAACCACGAATCACTCATGCCTAAATATATATCACATATCTAAATGTGAGATACTAAGGTATGAGTGAATATGAGGAGGGCCTCCCAGTCCAGGAAAGGGGGCAGTTGATATTCCAGCCCAAACTTCACTAGAGATCTTTAAACTACCCAGATTTATCTGCCTTTAGAAGAAGTAGATAAATAAAAGTGATGTCTCAAGCATTGAAAAATAAACAATCATCTAGAGGATAAGGAGAATTGTCGTTCATATCTGGGGAGCACTAGACATATTAACCTGATAATTAAGTTGAGATGAATAGCAGCATGATCCAAAAACTGAGATTATGAAATTAATAATATTTGATGATGATGATGATTCTATGTCTTGCCTTTTTTCAGTATTGTTCAAGGTTCACCATAATCCTTCTGGAGTTTTGACTCTAACCATTTTTGTTCCAGCCTCCGCTGTTATTTCTCCCAACACAACAAGCAAGCTGTTGGAAGAGTATATGGCTATATCCCACCAAGCACAAAAAGCTTGTTTACCTTAAGTGGAGAGGAGGTAAATCTTTGTTGTACCTTTAAAATAATATAAAAAACAAGAAACATTCCGATTTCATGAGACTAACTATTTGTGTGTATACACTCATATTAAAAACATGCAGGAAAATGGGAAATTTGGTTCAGCTTTGGCAACCGGTTTCCTTTCTATAGAGGGAGTCTCCAAGCAAGTACTCATAGTTGGTGCACCAACACAAGGTATGTGATTCTGAACCTGGAACAATACTAAACTTGGCAGCATTTGTATTTCAATAATGCAGGGTTCAGGACTCTCCCTACTCCTATTTAACATCTGCATGAAGCCACTGATTGAGATCTCCCAACATCATGAGTGCAGATAGCCGGATGGAATCTTTGGGCATTGTGGATCACCTGTTGGAAGCTTGGCCATTTTTTAATGGATTTTTTTGGGTATTGTAGCCACAGGACGGACAAAGGAGACACTGGTTGGCCACGTTGGGAGAAATATAGGCCCCATTTGGCTTGGGGATGGTTCCAGGCTGACAGCCAGGACCAGCCTGTGTGTTACATGTGTGGTGGCCCTCACCCAGGTGAGAGCTGGATGAAGGAACCTGTGAGTTTGCCTTCCCTCCAGCTAGCAGTGAGAGGGATTAGTGTGGAGGGGTGGGCATTGTATGTGTGGAGGGAAGGAGGAGGCGGGAGCCCTGTGGGGCTCTGAGAGCTTATGCTATAGCGCTAAGGGCTCCTGTCCTCATCCCTTCCCTAGGTTGCTTGTGTGACTGGTGTGGATGATGGGGATGGCAGAGCCTATGGTTTGAAAAGGGGACACATTCGGATCGGAGGGAAACATCACCCCAGGGGTTTCTGGGCAAGATATTATATTCAAGTGTGATGGGCATGGGGTGCTATGGGAGCTGGAGGGTAGGCCGTTGCAGTGGAAGATGCCCCTGATATTTAGTATTGGCCACATGTTCCAGCCCCCTGTGTTCACACCCAGCCCCTGGACAGCATATCCTTGGAGGCCCTGTGGTCTAACTGCTACTGGTGAATGTCAGGCCAGTCAATAATAAAACTCGCCTCATTTGTGACATCATGGAGGAGCAGACTGACCTGACATGCATTACTGAGACCTGACTGGCTCCTGAGGAGGGGTTCCCCTCTCAGAGATGCGTTTGGCTGGGTTCAAGGTTTGGCACAGCTGAGACCTCAGGGCAGGGGGAGGTGAGGTAGCAGTGGTCATCTGAGAATCTCTTTTTGCCTCCAGGGACCTTGCTCCACAAGCGTCCAGTTGTGAGAACCTGTTCTTGAAGCTCAGCTCATGGTATTAGTTGGGATTGTTGCTACTGTATCAGCCTCCCTGCTGCATAGCATCCTCCCTGCCTGAGCTGGTCTAGGCCATCTCAGGGTTGGTAGTGGATTTTCTCAGGCTGATGGTTCTGGGGGATTTCAGCTTGCCATCCTTGGGTTTGTCTTTGGGATTGTTCGGGAGTTCTTGGCCTCCATGGTGGCCATGGGCCTATCCCAGGTTATTTCGGGTCCTATTCGAGACAGTGGTCACACTCCAGTTATGATTTTCTTGTCAGAGCAATGCCAATGTGGCCCAGTAGGGGAACTTTCAATGTCCGCCTTATCATGGTCAGATCATGCCCTGGTGTTTTTGAGATTCTCTTATGCCATTCCCCTCTTCAGGAAAGTTGGACCTATTCAAGCGGACTTGGAAGGCTTTCAGAGGGAACTGGGGAATATCCTGGGAGTATTGCTGTATGGTCCTGCCAAAACCCTGGTAACGTCCTGGAATCAAAGGTGGCCGAGGCTTTGGATAGGATCATGCCTGTGCGGCCTCTCTCTACCCATAGCACTCGACACTCCCTGTGATTCACAGAAAAGTTGCGGGTGCTGAAGAGGGTAAATAGACACTGGAGCACTACTAGTGGAAGATGAAGGATGAATCTGACCAAATATGAGTTAGAGCTACTTTTTAGGCCTACCTTTTGGCAATAAAGGTGGCAAAATGCAATTATTTCTCTGCTCTTATTGCTTCTGCAGAGTGTCGTCCTTTGGTCCTGTTCTTGGAGGGGGGATTCAGGAGATCATTTACAGAGCCACGCAGAGGAATTTGCTGAACATCTGGTGGACAAAGTGGCTTGAATTCAGCCCCAGTTGGAAACCATGAATGATGCAGGTCCACTTCAGATGCCTAGGGAAGAGTCTTGTCCAATTATCTGGAAACAATTTGATCCTGTTCCCTTGATGAAGTGGGTAGGGTCCTTGATGTTGTTAGTGCAACCACTTGCCGATTAGAACCATGTCCCTCCTGGTTGGTGAAAGCCACCAGGACAGTGACTAACAGGTGGGTCCATGCAGTGAGAAATTCTTCACTGTGAGAGAGGATATTTTCAGGATCTTTAAGGAGGCCCTGGTTCGTCCCCTGCTTAAGGAACCATTACTGGACTCCACCTGTCTGGACAATTTTCATCTAGTCTCTCACCTACTTTTTTTAGGGAAGGTGGTTGAGAATTGGTTGTATGGTAGCTACAGAGGATCCTGGAGGAAGCAGATTATCTGGACCCTTTTCAGTCTGGGTTCAGGCCCAGTTATGAGACAGAGACAGCATTGGTCACACTTGTTGATGATCTCTGGCAAGAGTGGGATGGGGGTAATGATCCATCCTGATACTCCTTGACTTCTTGGCATCTTTTGATACCATCAACCATGGTGTCCTTTTTCCAATTGCAGGGGCTGAGACTGGGCAGTACAGTTTTGTGCTGGTTTGGCTCCTTTCTCCAAGGCCAATCCCAATTGGTGTTACTAGGGAGGGAGAGGTCCAGTCCATGGCTGCTAATTTGTAGTGTGCTGCACAGCTCGGTACTTTCTCCACTCCTTTTTAACACTAACATGAAACCGCTGGGTGAGATCATTTGTCACCATGGGATGAGGTACCATCAGTTCACTGATGATACTCAGATTTACATTTCTATCTCTGATGATTCAAGTGATATTGTCTTGGTCCTGACTCAGTGTCTGGATGATGTCTGGGTCTGGATGGGGGACAACAGGCTTCAGAAGAACAAAGCCACTCAGCTTTGGGTGTCTGGGGGTTTTGGATCTGGGACTTTAACATCTTTAACTCTGGATGGGATGATACTGCCCCAGACAGATCCTGTATGCATTCTGGTGGTTCTCCTGACTTGCGACTCCTGCTCAAAGAGCAGGTGGCAGTTGGGCTAAGAGGGCTTTTGCGCAAATTCATGTTTCCCTACACTCAGTCACTCATGCCCCTATCATTTCTTTGTTGGACTACTGCAGTGCACTCTACATGGGGCTACCCTTGAGGAGCATCTGGAGGCTGCAGCTGGTGTAGAATGCCACTGTGCTGATGGTTGTAGGGGCCCATAGAATGGCCCACGTAACACCTCTTTTCTGCGAGCTGCATTGGCTATCAGTTTGCTTCCGGGTGTAATTCAAGGTGTTGGTTTTGACCTTTAAAGCTCTTTATTGCATGGGACCAGGCTACCTGAGGAACCATCTCATCCCAATGGGGATGACCTGTCCCACCAGAACTGGCAGAAGAGACTTATTGCTGATCTTGTCAGCCAAGGAATTTCGGCTGGCAGGATCAAGAAGAAGAGTCTTTTCTATTGTGGCTCCTGCTCTGTGGAACATCATGTCCCCCAGAGGTAAAGTCTTGCAGCTTTCCAGAAGGGCCTTAAGACCTGGCTCTGCCAGCTGGCTTGGGGCCCCAATGGGGGCATTTCGTCATGGAGGTGGCTGATGGTTTAGTACCAACGTCCTTCCCCCACATATATATTCTTGTTTCTTCCCTCTCTGTCCAGCTGGTTTTTATCTAATTTTAAATGGTTTTAATTGTTTTTTATTATATATTGTTCTTATTCTAAACTGCCAAGAGCTGTGCTTGAGTTTGGCAGCATATAAATTTAATAAATAAATAAAATACATCCGACATAAAATAATTCCACTAGGCAAAGAATCATGATGCTGAATCTAAATGTAGTTATATAGAAAGTAAGTTCATTAAAATCAATTCAACAATACAGATGCATTGTTCATATTCAGGGAATCAGACCTGTTGTGATGTATGTTGCTGTTATATTGAGAAACTGCAGCTATAATATTTTGTCACTGTTAGCATCCTAGGCATATTGGTTCATTAGACTCCTTAAATTTCTTAACCCTCTGCAGCTTTACATAATATTGCACAAGTAATTGAATTAGATATCTCCAGGGGTCCATTTTGGATGTTTAGGTGTAAAATCTTTTGCATTAGGAACTAGATATTTTATTTTCAGCCATATGATTTCAGGGACCTCTAGAAACTACAAAAAAGAAGGTTGGGGAATATGAGTTGTCTACTTCTAATGGAACATAAAGATGCCTTGTAGCTGAAACAGTTCCTCATGACTACATCAATGTAGTTTTGCTGGAAGTATTAAGTAGTCTTCTGGGAAGTTTTTCAATTCCACAGCCTAGCCATTTTAAGTTTCTCTGTAAATCAAAAAATTGGCCACAAAGGCATTACTATTTGAAAAGGAAAACATCTCAATTTTAAACTATAAAGGATTCCAAATCAAAGAAAAGGACACTCCGAATTACTTGCAAATACCTATTGCAGAAGATGAATCAGATTGAATGCTGTAATATACTCATGTAGGGATGTCCCATTGTATTAGGACTATAATCCCCTATTGCTGATTTCATTCCTTTGTTCCCCTGTAATCAGTTCTTTTGCATTTTGCTGCATGTACCGTTTTATTATAACAAAGGTCTGGACTGAGCCATGTTAATGAAATCAGAGCAATGGTCTAGCTAACTTGTAACTTGCATCTCTCTTCTCTGATATTCTCTTTATTTCAGCTTTTTGAGATCTGTGAGAATTGAAATACATAGTCATTTAATACAGCCTCTAGTTGAAAGAATATCTCCTAGTTGAAATTACAATATAGCATTAAGACTGGGAACTCTGGATAGGTTATTCTTAAAGCAAATCTTTGTTGATAAGCTACTTGATCATTACTTCAAATAGATTCAGTAGAGCCAATGTTTCCTGCATTTAAATTCTTAACAGTGTTTGTTAAAACCTGTTTTTATAATAATCTTAAGAAGAGTACTACAATTCTGTCACCTTGCTTGGTTTCTTTCAGACAGTATCACCAGAGTTTCATTTATATCCTCAGTGCTACACCAAACAGGAAGTGTTTTGATATATGACTTGATGGGAAATGCCACTCCTTCCTTAATCAGCACATTCCACGGAGATAGGAGATTTTCACGCTTTGGAGAAGATGTATACTTATGGGATCTGAACAATGATGGACTTGGTAAAATGATGGTCATCATCCTTATTGCTGTAATTTTTTAATGTGAAGCATCAGAAGGATTGCATTGCTCCTTTTTTTGT
>JANHZU010001835.1:28708-39231 GCA_032468055.1 Acrochordus granulatus
GACTTTTAAAAGTTGAATAACATTGTTAATTTTGATTGATAAGTGGAAAACATTTATTGAGAAAAACAAAGAAGGCAGCTTGACTATTCAGTTGGATTAATTTATGTTCATTTAGGATACAAGTTTGTAATATAGTACAACCTGAAATTAACCATTATGGATTAAGGATTATTTCACTCCTTCTTTCTTTTTTTAAATGGAAGGTAGGTATGCAGTTTTTGAATCCTAATTGAGTTTCATCATATCATCCTTACTGCTACTTTCTTTCTCCACTTGTTTGTCCAAAGACTTTGATAGTTCCTCTGAACACTGTGACATATACAGTAGAGCTTATGAAATATTTTCCTTTCTGTATTTTCTATTTTCCTTCCTATTAACCATGTTCATGTTCTTATCACTTCAGGAATCATCTAAACAATGACAGCTATTTTAGAACGGATCAGCACTTTGTCCGTCAGTGGACAACAATTCCGTCGGCTTCCTCAGCTCCTAGAAGGAGGCTTTCCCAAGATGCCTTGCACTGTTAAAGAATCTGATGTGCCCCAACTTTTCAGAGAGCCATATATCCAAACTGGCTATCGCCCCACAGGTCAGGACTGGCGCTATTATTTCCTCAGCCTCTTCCAAAAACATAACGAAGTTGTTAATGTCTGGACCCACCTTCTGGCTGCTTTGGCAGTGCTGCTGAGGTTTAATGTATTTGCTGAAGCAGAGGACTTGTCTCTGGAGATCCGATCCTTACCTCTTTTCATTTTCATCCTTTCCTCTGTTACATATCTGACATGCAGCCTCTTAGCTCATCTCTTGCAATCCAAGTCAGAGATGTCACACTATACTTTCTATTTTGTGGATTATATTGGAGTCAGCATCTACCAGTATGGAAGTGCCCTGGCCCATTTCTATTACAGCTCTGATCAAGCCTGGTATGACAAGTTTTGGCTTTTCTTCCTGCCAGCAGCTGCTTTCTGTGGATGGCTTTCATGTGCTGGCTGTTGCTATGCTAAGTACCGCTACCGTCGTCCCTACCCCATCATGAGGAAAGTATGTCAGGTGATCCCAGCCGGGTTGGCATTCATCTTGGACATCAGTCCTGTGGCCCACCGTGTGATTATGTGCCATCTTGAAGGCTGTGAGGAGTTGGCTGCTTGGTATCACACTTTCCAGATACTTTTCTTCCTAGTGAGTGCTTATTTTTTCTCCTGTCCAGTTCCTGAAAAATATTTCCCTGGGTCCTGTGATATTGTTGGTCATGCCCACCAAATTTTTCACACATTCCTTGCTATTTGCACACTCTCACAATTGGAAGCCATCTTCTTGGATTATAAGAATAGGCAAGATATCTTATTCAAGCGACATGGATCCCTCTCCATCATCCTGTCTTGTGGATCCTTTTTTGGCTTAGCTGCTTGCAGTGCTGTCACTGCATACATACTGCAGCGCAAGATCAAGGAGGAACTGGCCATGAAGGCATCCTGAGGGACTGTTACAGAAACAGGGTTCAATCCTGATGTGCTTGAAAAAAAGTAGGAAGAGGGAAGTTTACTCAAGTACTAAATATAAATTAACCAAGTGGTTTTCCTCTATAAATTATAATCAAATAATTGCTTATAGGCTGGCACTAATTTATTATATCTGTCTTATGCCCTGAATATTTTTACTTACTAAGTGTCCCTATTGCTGGGCAAAGGACATTTAGAATATCTAATTGAAAAGTTTTAAGGCAGTTTTTTTAAATGGTCTTATTTGAAGAAATTTGTATTAAGTAAAAGAGGACACTAATGACTAACTAAATGGGTAGAGGATTACTATAGATTTGCACATTTGTATCTCTTTGGGAAATTGAAACTACGTCTGTGTTATATTACTTCAAAATGTAAGATGGGGTGGATTCACATAAAATAAGAAAAGATCGCTACATAGAGAAAACTCACACGTTGGGACAAAGTCCCTGATATACTAGTTGTGCAGGGATTTTGTTTCATGTTGAATCATTACACTCTTGTAATCTGAAATGGTACAGACTACGCATAGGTTTATGACTTTGGTAATGATTAGAGCAAAGATTATGGTGAGCCCAATTTAGCTGAAGCAGAAAAGTGTAGACTTCTCAAAGGCAGCAGAAGGTATTAGTCTCTCTTATCCATATATTGTTCTGTAATGACAGTGAAGAGCTCATCATCTGCAAAACCAGGACAAATAACCCTGCCCTTTTCCTCGTATACATGCAAAAGTTTCTGCAGTGCAAACAGTTGCTTTGCTTGTGGATGACTGTCTCTTCACTGAGGCTAGTAATGACCAAGTAGAGCAGAGGATGCATGCTGCTTTTAATACGGTATCCTGCACTTTCCCAACTAATCTACAACTTATTTTCAGAAGAGAACAAGACTCCTCCGATCTTAGTGCTTCAGTTTCCTTCCAGTAAGATGAGCTGCAAAGATATCTCCAAACTCAGATAACTGCTTTGAATGCTGGGTATTTGCCCTGCCCTGCTCCTGACATTTCCCCTCCGCCACAAAAAAATGATATTCCAGATTATTGTATCACTCCTATTCTAAAGGTATTTCAGATAAGATTGCAGCTTCCCTGTGTGCCCCCCTGATGAATTTTGGGATGTCAAAAAGAGGAAGAGGATTACACAAAAAAGACAACTTCAGGGAAACTTATCAGGATTTTTCTGGAAAGAAATTGAGGGTCTCTGATTGATGGGCTAAGTAAGCTATTTTCAAGGCTATACCACTCAAAGACACTATTTGACCATTTCAACACTGATTAACATCTATGACTAAACATATCTAGGGCCTCTTTTCTTCCTAATTCATTTCTGCATATCTTCTCCAAATGTGTTTTCCTGGTCTCTTTTTGATATTGGGTATCATGATGTCACTCAAACAAAGCCATTCTGGATTATTACAAGCTTAATGCTATTCTGACTACTACGTAAAGGATAAAATATTTCTTCCCTAGTTTGGCACTAGGGAGAATGATTGATTTGATTATCAAAAATATAAGAACAAGTACCATGCCATTGTACCAATAACATTTTGCTGACCACACTGTTTAATTTATGCTTTTCATCAGTAAAAGCCCAGGTTGGATTGTGCTTTGGGTCTAGTAGTGTGGCTTTGAACTTTTGAATCTTCCAAACACAAACACAATGCAGCTGTGGAATATTTTGAAATTGTTTCTTGTGAAATTTCATTTGAATATAGCAGACTAGCATATAATTGAATGGTATAAGCCAAACTTGGTTTCTGATAGTACTGGCTTACTATAAGTGGGGATCTTTTGTATTTGTGGACATTCATAACAATCTGTAACCCCATTTGCAGTCTGAAATTGATACAATCAGAATTCTAATTCTCGTTCCCCATCTTATGAAATATACATTTCATATGAAATAGATCAGTATCTTGCTGTCCAGATTTAGCACCTCCTCATAAATTTTGATTAAAGTGTTGGACATATAGTATAGCTAAAAAGATATTTAACCCAAGTGCTTTCCAAGCTGGTGGGGGAATATTAGAACTGAGGCCAGTCACAAGAAATTTAAACCACTTTCTCCCAATATAAATACTGAAAATTTTTGTTAAGAATATATAAAGCCTAAGAGGAAAACAAGTAAGTCTATCATTTATATCTGATGGGCTATATGAAAATTCTCAGTGATTTTATATCACCACCTAATGGCATAATCAACTAAGATTTTCTAATAGCTGAAATAGCTTGGAATTTTAATTATATTGTTACTCAGCAGAAATGCTTTTCATTAAGATGTTGCTAACTAAAAATAATTTAGACTATGATTATTTTCTATAGAAAGTACATTTTTACTGTGGACTAAATGGCATTTTCTGTGACTTTGTAAGTACTATCCATGTTTCACAGTTCTCATTGAATGTGTATTTCACATTTTTCATGTTTATGACTTGGTTGCTTACAAGATGACATTAAAATTTTGAATCTAGTCCAATGTAATGCACTGAAAAATGTGTACTGTAATCAGTATTAGTCAAACTATAGGAATCCCTCAAATATAATTTAAATGTGTAAGAACTCTTAGAAAGCATGGCTGGTTATTTTAAAAGAAATTACAGTGTACAAAGTTTCTTGAAATCTTCCTTCAGTCTCTTTTATAAATTGCCTCTGATTCTTCCCAGGTCCTTTTACTCCTAATTCTATATATACATAAAATGTTTAATTAGGACTGATAGGTCCAAGTGCATGTGTTTATTACTAGAAACAAGCATGATGAATTGGAGGTCTTGTTTTTAGAGCAGTGCCATCTTTCAGAGAGTTGGTTCAGAATGTGTAGGAACTTATATGAAGGGCACCTTTTCAAATAGTTGAGCTTGGGGCTCACAAAGGAGCATGCAACCATGGAACTGGTTAGTGCCCTGAAAGCCCTGCCCCTGCATTTTAATTAATTTTTACCATCAGTTTTAACTAGCCTGGCCTCTATTTTAATTTTTTTACATTTAGTTTCTATTTTAAACATTTTATTTGTATACTGTGAAGAATCCATCTATGCATGACATGGGTAGATAGATAGATAGATAGATAGATAGAAGTAGCTGTGTCTTTTTCATGCTCATACAACTATTTCAGGAGCTGATCCTGACTGATACTGCACACTGATGCTTGCACAACCACTTTCTTTTATTTCCCCCACCCTCTGTTCAGTGATGCAGAGATCATATGGAGAATTCCTAAAGCAGCTACATGAGTCTGGCTGTTTCAGATGTGCAGCCTGAACATTTTGAAAAAAAATTGATTTGTACACATTCTTCTGAATGACCTTTCAGGAGGATTCAGACAGCCTGCTGGTTTTACTCTACATGTGTAAGGATCTAAAACAGTTTTTCTAATTATTGCCCTCTAAAGATGGTAGACCAATGTCCATAATTCCAAGGTGGTATGATCTGGCTGGTTCTAGATTCTGGCAGTTGAAGTCTAGAATACCCAGAAAACAGTAGATTGGGAATGGCTAGTCTTAAGTGGCAAGAACTGTAGATACAACCCAATTTGTTACAGTTCTACCATTATGAACTTCTTGTAAAAAAATGAGCCTTATTTACTATCTGCAACCTTATGCCTATTTTGCAGTTGTTAACTTCAGCTTTATTTGGATTTGATATCCAAGCAGACTGGTGGCAGACTTGCATACAATTTCCAGTGCTTCAACTTCACATAACGTGGTAGAGGTTTCACGTGTGCCTTGGGTGCTTATATATTTCAGAACAGTTTAAAAAAATATATTTTAAAATATGTTTTATTTGTTACTAAATTGAAATGGTAGTTTTCTATTTTCTTTAAAAAAAAGGTTAGTTTTCGAGTTGTATGAACAACTTCTGTGTTAATCTCCTGAAATCTGCATTGTTGAGATCATTTAGAAAATTGTACTGTTATAAATTGTTGAACTGTGGAGTGGGAATCTTAAGTAAAGTTTTAAAATAATGTTTTTATGTGAAATTTGTTTATATTAAACTGTTTCTATTGTGGTAGAAATATGCTTCTGTATGATTTGCGAGATTAAGGGAGAGTGTTAGTAAAAACATGCCTTTATAAAAACCTTGATTATTCTGTAGACATGGTCTGTATTTAATGCTTCTATCACTTTTTAAAATGCCATTTCATTCAAAGTGCTCATAGATGTAATTATTAAGATACCAAGTAGAGAATAATATATACCTGTTACACTCCCCCCCTCATAGAGACCTCACAAATCTAACTACATACAGTCCATCAAAAGGTGTGAGAATTGAGTAAATACTTGAGTGAGAAACTTGTTTTCTTTTAGGGTTAAACAACCTCTTTGTATTTGAAACACCAGAATATCCTTATGGCTAAAACAATCAAAAACTATTAAATTAATCCAATTTAGATATTTGCAAAATTCATTGAATAATGTACTAAACCATACTGGCTACTTTGTGCAGAATACAATTAAGCCACCTTATTTTAGGTTAACATGTGGGAACCCACAGCCATAGTGCCTTCATATTTCACTGTGGTGCACAAGTGTTTTCTAAATGGTCAACTAACAGGGCTTTGCCTTTACAACACCTGAATGTCATTTTCGATTCATTTTCTCTTGCTTACCTTTGAATATCATGTGCAAATTTAAAGGTAATGATCAAGTGGAGGTGAGTTCTGAGCATGGGGAAGGGAGGAGGGAATGAGCTGACTAAGCTAAACAGTGGCTGCTTACCACCTAAAGAAGGGGCAAGACTCCACTGGGCCATGTCTACCTATTCAGATCCATTTCATCTCTGCAAGGAAGCCTTGATACACATTCTTCCAATCTTCTTGGTTTTGTTGCAAGGGCATCTCTTCACCCTGGCTTCTGGATTCTCTGATATGATTTGTAGCTGAATGACATGGATACACATGGTTTCAATAAGGCTGTTTGCACTGTTTGAGTTTTCTAGTTTTATTTTGTAAACTCTGATTTTGAAACTTCAACCTAAAGTACCTTGAAGGTTCAAATTCAATAGAAAAAAATACATTTGGATTTCATTCCCAGATTTCCAAAGTCTATCCAAACAATAATAGTTGAGTCTGCACATTATACAAATGTAATTTGTCATTACATAATAACCTCATTAAATGGAAATTGATGCAGATGATAAATATTATATTATTTGGGTAATTATGCAGCATACGTTCACATACAGCAGACATTTAGGAATACAGACAACCCACCTCTCCCCAAAAATGTACCTAAATTACAGTATAGCAAATAAAACTTACTGTTCCAATGAGAAAAATTCCGGACTGCAGTTCAGGTGTCACCCTCCGTATTTCCCAAAATGTTCTGTGACAACGTGCAGACAAGAAGTTAAGCTATGATATTTTTTGAAAATTGCATTTTGAAAAAAAGGCATGATGGAATATCGGGAGTGGGAAGAGAATACTGTATGCACGCTTTATTCCACACAACGGGCAATCGGGAAGGCTAATAAAATCCTAAGGGAGCCAAGTCTTTCAAATATACCTAACAGCTACATTCTTACCTTCCTCGCTTAAACGCATCCACCGATCCCCGCATGTTCTCTCCCAAATTGCGCCTGAGGTAAACTCCGCTGCATTAGATCAGGCTCACTGTGCCACACCACTCCACGGGAGCAAGGCTACGACTGCCGAAAAGCGACTATGTTTATAATTATATATGTTCAGACGTTTCATTCCCTCAGATGAGCGGGAAAAGACGATCCGACGGGGCGAGGGCACGAGGCGCTCAGACCCTCCGAACGGCGAGAATAAAAAAAAGAGGATACGACGACGGGCTGAGGAGCGACACCTCGACCATCCGACCGAGGCGAGCATCTCGATCACTAGTGCGCAAGCGCGAAGGGTACTCCTCAGGCGCTCTAGGAAAAGAAGCGAAAGCCCAACCGTTGATGGTTACCGAGGAAACGGCGTTGCTCCGAGTCCCGTCGCAGCGGGCCCGCCTCACGCCAAATCCTTCGCCGTTCGACTGGCCATCATGAGCTCTCAACCGGTGCAAGGCTTGCCTCTTCTTCCAGGCTCATCCTTTCGGGACCCCACGGTGAGGAAAATCTCCCTTTTTCTTTCCAACACCACGACTCCCAGATCTCACCCCCGGAATAGACCAAGCTCCTCCCAGCGTCTCCCCGGAGTCGGGCGGACCTGGTCAGAGGCTCCCGACGAGGCTGCCATCCTTGAAGAGTGCTGTTACTTCATGGGAAACCGTGGGATTTCATTATTCATGAATAATCCCACATTCCTGTCGTTGGACCTGACAACTGTCGGTCGCTGAAGTCAGTCAACTTCTAAAGACGCTTTCAGACCAGTTTGTGACCATTTTTAGCCCCATTGCTGGAAGATTTTTTTCACCAAAGATAACAGAGGACCTATTCTTTAAAAGGTGTTGATGCTACCTACTTCCTTTTCCTTCAGTGTAGCTTTGTGAAAGTAGATTTTCAGCTCTTATAACCATATAACCAAATATAACAACTAAATCTAAAAATGGGCTGAATGTTTCACTAAGATATTTTTAACCAATATTACTCCAGAAGTTGATGTACTATGTCATTTCATGTAAACTCATATATCTCATTAAGATTTCTCTTAAAACATTACAATACATTGTAATGTAGCATAAAGAGTATTTAAACAACTTCTACATCAATATTATTTTGATTTTTCAGATATAATCCTGAGTGATACTTGTTAAAAAAAATGCTTGAAACTCCATAGTCTAAAGTTTAAGGCTTTTTAACTCTAAAGAGTCTAAGGCGTTTTAGAGATTGTGAACTATTTTTGTTAAAATGTTTTCACATATTTTTGAGAAAAAAGAGCAAAAAAGAGGCAAAAATAAAATATGAATTATATATGGAATTTAAAAGCATCATAGAATTAAACAGGATTAAACTGGTTAAATAAGAATTTTCAACATTGGGGTTAGTTTTCTATAATTAAGTATCCTATATTATTTAAAGAACTGAATCATAATTAAAATCTAATCAGCATATGTATCAATGGCAATAATCAGCACAAGATAAAGATAGAGTTATAATAATTTCTGTCCACAAAATAAATGTTCTATCCTTATTTAACAAATAATTGAAAATCAGAAAATTAAAGCTTTATATTTAGAGAAAACCAAGTTTCAGATGCAATACGAATCCATATATTTTTTCTTAGTTGAATTAAATTCTATGTGAAATTTACTTTTGAAATACAAACTTATTGTGAACATTAAGGCAAATTTTCACAACTTAATTAACCAATCTTTGACAGAAGGAACTATACAGTGTTTCTGATAAGATCCATAAGGTATTCTTGCAGCTGCTTAGTATACTTTTTGGGGATATAAGGTTTAGTAATATTTAAGGTTGGAAAGAAAATCCAAATTTTAGAATTTGTTTCATTCTATGGTAAATCATTTTCCAAAATTGTTGAGCTCTGCAATGTTACCACTAAACATGAAAAAAATGTTCCAACCTGATTGCTACATTTCCAACAATTTTTAGAAATAAACATAGTTTTTACTCTGCACATAACAAAAATGATTTAAAAAATCCATATCTTAACAAGAAATAAAGTTTTGCAGTAGTTGAAATTTAATAACATCTCTTGGTTGAATATAACAAATAGTAAATAGTAGAAATGAAAATAATCTGTTTTCAACTCATTTATAAAAGAATGGGAAATCTGTAAGAGCAGACCTGAAATGCTTGCGGTAGACAACTCCTAATAGTGTGACCTGGATCCAAAGGAGAAATTGTGACCTGGATCCAAAGGAGAAATTGTGACCTGGATTATACATGAGCACACATTATATTTGATGGTGCTCACGCGCTTTTGAATAGCTAGGTGGGCAGGAGCTGGAACAGAACAGCAGGCGCTCGCCCTGCTGTGCAGCAACACTGGGTTGCAATCCCGGGCTGCCGACCTTCCAGGCGGCAAGCCAAGCTCTTAACCACTTGCGCCACCGCGCCCCTTATATCTGATGGCACCTCAAATCAAATGCTTCTTTCCAAATCAAAGGAAATTTACAGGTTCTTTAAGGGATTACCAGCAGTTTTGTGCATTCCTTTTCTCCTCTAAAGCCAGATTACTGCTCAGACCTAATTCCTAGCAGTACCAGTAAAAAGATGTTGTGTGATTAATCCATCATTTTTATTTTAATGGATTTTTAAAATTAAGCTACTTTATGGGAAGGTTACAAATGTTGTTTGTCTTCTAAAGTACCAAAAAATTTGAGACAAAGCATTGCAAATAAATATATTAACCTTAATACACTAGCTACTAAATGGTCAGCATTTGATTCTCTATTTTTGTTCTTATTGTTCTGTAGAAAACTGCTTTTCATCGTTCCCAGACTCTAGATTACAAGAATGGCTTTTCCTTTAAGAAACTTCCAACTGTGGGGATAGGTGGAAATCGGCTTTATGTAAACCAATTGTCACAAGCTGAACTTGATGAACTATCTAACAAGAGACCCACCTTAACTTATGGTGAACCAAAGCAAGCCCCACCTTCAGATTTCATACCAGCACATGTGGCCTTTGACAAAAAGGTATTTTCTCAAACATTTAATTTCAAGTACAGAGATAACAAGTTTAGATGAGTTAAGTATATTGCAAAGTTAAGAGGAAAAATACTGTCATGTGTGTCTTAAAAACACAAAGAGTTACATTCTGAATTTAAAAAATGCTTTTTCTGTTTTGGATAAATGTTTCATTGTTTCAAAATGCCCTAAAATTCTTCTAATAGTTTACTGTCCATATTATTTCTGGGTTTCTACGATAAAATTATTTGCTTACCAGTTTTTAGGAATGCAATTCCTTCCTCTCTGGTTAGTCTCAATTTATTATCTTGCTAATAGGCCAGAAAATTGAATTTTTAAATGAAAAAGTGGGAAGCCATAAGGAATCATGACATACCGGAAATTGCTTTTCTAGTTTAAATGATATGATATGGGGAGAATCGCAACAAAGTTTAAAAAACAGGCATCTGGACTGGATTTTTCTCAAGTCGAAGACGTTTCGCCTTTA
>JANHZU010001835.1:47696-67452 GCA_032468055.1 Acrochordus granulatus
ATGCCTTTCACTTAATTTACGCTGTTTACACAGCGAGAGAGGAGAGCTCCATTGGGAGATTTCCCACGTGAGCTGATCGCGCGGTGCTCACTGCGATCAGGAATGTGGGCAGAACGCTGCCCACATGGCAATGGAGTAAACCACGCGAGAGGGAGGTATGGTAGAAGCACGCACGCTGCTTTGGCATGGCAATGGAGTAAACCGCGCGAGATGGTAGAAGCACGCCTGCTGGTATGGTAGAAGCACGCCTGCTGCTTTGGTATGGCAATGGAGTAAACTGCGGGAGGTAAGAGTCGGCAGAACTCTCATGAGGAGTTGCCTGAACGGGAAATACAGAGTGCACTTACTGATGACGCGCAAGGTTTGGCACGAAGTTTCCTCATCTCGTGAGTCATGGCTCATCTAGTGGAATATTTTTTGATTAAATTTTTTGCTCGTCCTGCGAGTTACTCATCTTGTGAGGTGCCACTGTACTTGCCATTGCCATTATTAACCAAAACCCACCAGCCATTAGCTGAGGACCCACCCTGATTCAAGTCATTCTTGGCTTGGTCCTTCCCAACCCTACGATTTAGATCTTCCAAGAGAAGGGACTGCCTCCCCTTCAATTCCTCCCAACTGCCTATTCCTCTCCCACCTCTGCCCTTTTGTCCACCCTGCTTCAGTACCATGCAGCTCTGGGACTGCAAGAAGCCCTTGAGCTGCAACCATCCCAGGAAGCCCCAGTTTGGCCTTGCAGCTATACCAAGAAGTCTCAGCCACCCCAGTCTAAGTGGCCCTGCACTTAGAGGCTCCTGCTACTGTAACTGGATTTTGCTATCTTCTTGCTTCTGCTGCTGACAAGGTGTGCCTGACCTGGCCACTTGAGATGTTCTTTCCCAGATCTCAACTGTGGCACACAAATTTGGGAAGAAAGCCTTATGCAGCCAGCAGTAGCTGCCTCACAAAGGGCCAGGCTGGGTGTGAGTCCTTCTGGCAGTGGGAGCCAAAAGAAAGTAAAGGTCAGCTGGAGCCCAGGGCAGCAGGGGCAGTGAAGTGCAGGGGGTCAAACGGGCACAGATGGGAAGATTGGTGGGTGGAGGATGTTGCTTCTGCAGTTGTATGGGCAGTGAAATCTGAATTTTGATCATGTGACCATGGGGCTTTGCAGTGGCCATAACTTCAGAGACCAGGCATAAATACTATTAATTTAGCTCCACAGTAACTAAAAATGGTTGCTGAATGAATTATTGTAACTAGAGGGCTACCTATATTTAACTTAATTGTACATTTTCATTACAAATCTTGTTCTTTCAGTTTGAAAGAGTAGTGATCCCTGATTTTTTCACTTTAGCTAGTATATTAACAAATGCTCCTTAAATATCACATTTAAGGGTATTATTCACATTCATGTGAAGATGTGAGAGAAGGGTGGAGCCAGGGAAGAAGCACGGGATTAGTTTGGAGTCACTACACACACACAAATGCCAAAGGTCCATTCCCTCATGTAGACCATTAGCCTTATCAGGAGAGTGCAGGTACTTGGCAGGCAGTTGGAGAAATTCTTATGACTTGGAGCTTCAATAAACCTGATTAGAACTGAACTAAGTGAGCCTGATATTTCAAGCCTGATAGAATAGCATGGAGTTTCTTTGGGTTTTTGTTTAGGTAATAGATTTTTACACATTTGCCATTGAAAGTGAGAAAGAAAATAATTAAAAAAGCTGTCTAGGGAAAACTGCACTATTTCAGTAACTGGAAGACAGCAAGTTGTTTGCTTCTCCCAATAGCATATTATGTCTGTGTTTTCATATACCCTAAGAATCTGGCAATTTAGAGGGATTATTAGAAAAGGAAATAGCCTGCCTTTTGTTACTTGCTATTCTGAAGATTAGAAACAAAAATCTTTCCATTGCAGATTAACTGTACTTGTTCTTATGACATATTGCATTTTTTTAAAAATGAAATTACAGCATTTGCAACTTCTCATTGACCTTGCTTTTTCTTTTTGCAGCTTATTAACAAATGTTCTTATGGGGAAGATCAGATAAGATACCCTGCCTTCCTCAGAGCTTTCCAGTGTTGATCAGCTCCCAACTAGCAGTTAATAATGTACCAGATCAATTTTTATTAAAATGTGCTAATTATTGAAAGGTGCTCTTGTATTCCTTCCTTTTTGTACCATATACTGAAATTATCATTTTTCCACATTATTTGGCGAAAAAGGTCTATCATAGGTCTAGTCCTTCTAGAAGTAGAGTGAGGGTGGCTATCTAAATGCATGTAACTAAAATATACAGATATTTTACTGCCTGGGAAGCAAATAGGTGCTTGTGGGATTCTGTATCAAGTGCCAAATAATATAACTATCCTTGAGTAATAGACCTATCATATCAGTCATTAAACTATATCTGTCACCCACAGTATCTGCCCTGCTGGCTCAATCCAGCAGGATCAGTGTGCTCTGGGTTTCATCTTTGAGGTTTCTGGAAGTGTACCTTTTCTGTAGCAGTGCCTGTCCTCTGAAATGAGGTTCTCCCCAAGATTTGTACGGCTCTCACACTATGGGATTTCACAGGACCCTGAATTTCACCAAGGCCTTTGTTGAGAACAATTGACACTTCTTTTCTTCCTTTGTTCCCATCCAGAAGTGGATTGTTTTTAAATGTTTTTAACAATCTGTAACCACCCAGAGCCACTGGAGTGGGGTAGCATATAAATTTAAGAAGTTTTTATATCAAATGCACAGAACAGTTAAATCCCTTAACGAAGCCATCTTATGCCCCAGTGAGGTTGAAAACATGTATTGGAAGCTGTAGAACCTCAGCATCCAGAATTTTTCAGTCCCTAAAGTGGGAGGGGAAGACATTCAATGACAGCCTATAGCTAATATGATTTCCTTCTTGTTGCCTGACGGAAGAAAAAATTTCAATCCCTCACTTAAGGAAAAAACTTACTCAAGTCTACTGATATGAACCAAGTAGCCTTTATGTTATACAGAGCCACTATACTTGGTCTGCCCAGGGGGGGAATTCTTACAATCTCAGCATATATTCAACACAAGTTCTAAATATATTCAAACATTCTGATATTCCTTAACCAGGCAAACAAGTGAAGCCTATAGCTACAAGCACCAGGCTGGTTAGGAATCAAGTTTTCACAGTTCATGGGGAAGAACAAATTAGTAGTGAATGAACAATGAATTCTTCAAATAGGTACTTTTCATCATTCTATGCCTTTTTTATTTCAGAAAAATAATTGTATCCCAGATTGCTTTCATAAAAGCTCTTTAACAATAACAAAAACTCATAAACAAATTGCATTTTTCAATGGTAGGAATAAAATGTTACAAAAAAATTCCACCAAATTGTCCCCTACCTCCCCACAAATCAGAAGCCAACAAGAGTAACTTTAAATATGCAAGATCTGGCTTAGATCTGGTCCATAATTAGAATTACTAACAGGAAAAAATCTAGCCATGTATACTTCTAATATAACATTTTCTGCTCTATCCTGTCATTTGGTAGAACATTGATAATATTTAATTTCTGAAGGAAGATCAACAAAACAAAGCCCTTAGAAACAACCCTGATGTAGCTGTGATTTCAGGATAGCAAAGATTTATCATCTGGAAGACACAAAAAATGCATAGAGGTAAACGGTTTTACACATAATAGTATCAGAAACAGAACAAAATCTTGATTTTAATCAGACTGAGAGAAAATTATCTACAGCCTTCACAATATATTTTACATAAGATCTACAATTTGTTTCAAAAACATAGCCTAAAAACATTAAAATTGTATAGGACGTTTGTTTTGCTAGCTGCTTTATCACATTAATACTTTAAAGAAAAGCAAACCAGTCCTATGCTATTTCCCAAATCACAAAGATCTACTTATTAAGCTTTGGAATACTTATAGTTTGATCTCAATATTATGCTACATATCTGTTGATCCATCGAGGACAGGGATAGGCAAATTCGGCCCCTATGGCACCTTCCTGAACCCCATAGTGCTCTCTATTCCAACTGTTTTTAAAAAAACAGTTTTAATTTTAAAAGACATAATAAAATTGAGAAACTGACATGCTCTAGCATTATGATTATCTGCAACCCTGAGGTCTTTCTGCATAACAAAACTTGGGGCTTGTTCACCATTTGTTAAGTGGGTACTCTGACTGATCATGTTGAACCTGGCACTCATTCTGCAAGCATGCTCAGCATATGCTCTCAAAATTCCAAACGTGCCCTGAACCAAAACATTTGCCTACCTTTGACCTAGAACAAGAAAGGAAGGAAAGGCACTATGGGGTTCTCCCCTTGTTAAAAAAATAATAAATCCTAAAGCTAATTATAATGCCTGGACCCCAAACAAATACAGTTAACATTATGGAGAACTACTTTTCCCATTTCTTCCCCCTGAGATGAGGTCACTCACATGGGATCATAAATGAATGCAATTTTTTTGATTGGCTAGCGGGAGAAGCAGAACATAGAGGAACCGAGTAAGTTAAGAGTTCAGGCTCTTATCATTTAAATAAGAATGAGACAATGCTTGTTTGTGCAAAGACACCCCTTAGGTGAAAATCCTGTTTGTGTTGGGGGATTGTCTCTTTTTACATCCACAGACAACAGCTACTGTGACAGCAATTTGAAGCAGACCGTTAGTGCTGGAAAAAGGTCAACCTCCCCCAGTTATTTTCCCTTTTACTCTATCACCCACATTTTTTATTTTGAGAGTGAAAGCACCCAGAAGTAGAAGGCAATTCTCTGTGGAAATGCGGCACAAATTGGTAATGCTATGTATGTGTAAGTTCTGCTTAAAATTGCAGCTTTAATGACTGCATAATGCTTTTTCAAAGGCCCTGTTCTTAAATAATTACAGAACTAAGCATAACATTTAATTCTAGCATCAGCTGCTATGAAAGATGCTCAAAAACAGAGTTATTCTATAAGTTTTAGAAATACCACAACTTATCTTTAATTAAAAGAGTATCTAACCTGCTACGGAAATGTTTGTGATATTATGGATTGTTCTGTACTATAAAAGAGATGCTTGCATCTGGAATAGTTCCAACATTTCTATTCATTAAGGAACTACTTATTGTCAAAAAGGCATAGAAATTGAGGCAATGCATTTGGCAAATCTGCCCCTTTTTTGAATAGCTAAACTAGTGCATAGAGTATATGTGAACTACAGCAATACATATATAAAGAAAGACCAATATGAAAGATAAAAAGATTTGAAAGGCTATGTGGTAATGTAAGGCACTTGCACAAAATTGTATTATAGCTGAAAACCTGGTGCTAGAGGAAAGGAGTTGGGTCAACCAGGTCAGGGTAAAGCTGGATTGAAAGCTTTTCTGCAGCTAGTTCTGGAAGGCAGAAGACTTTTGACTGAGCTTGATGCAAAGTCTGAGAACTTCCATTTGACTAAGAGAGATCAGAATCAGCAAGGATTCCAGTTTAGAACACTGATGTTAAGAACAGGTGTAAAAGAAAGACTACAAGCTGCATGTATATTTTTATGGTCCCCAAAACACTCCCCAAGTAAGTGAAATGAAATATTTTGTATTTCAGTGACTTTCTGGAAAAACTTTAAAGAGTGAAGTGAGTTCATTATGTCTTCCAGAGACTTGAGACACTTAAAAATCAGGGCAATTTTACTATACCCACTATTGCAAAGGGATCATCAATGTGGCACACAGGTGATAGAAGCTGCACAGACCTGCTTTGCAGTAGTGGTGGGCTTTCTATTACACTCATCCAACAGAGCTGTTGCATTCATGAATGCATGTAACTTGGCCCACCATACCTGACCTACTTAGCACCATCTCTAACCCAATTTAATCATTCACTCCTGCATAAAAATGATACAGATGAGGTATATTTAGAATTCAACAAGAGCTAAGGAGTGACAGGCACAACATGGAATGGTTGATTTCAGCTCAGAAGGGCTATGATCTGAACATCTCAATATTTCGGCAGGAAGAAAAAATATAGCTCTCCAAACAGTCTCAAGTAGTGCCAAGCAGCATTAGAATCCATACATAGAAAATGATAAAAAGATATATATGATTCTTCAGAGATACAAATATTTTAAGCAGTTTAGGGAGTCTTGTTCACCTCTTACAGTACACTCCCAAATTTTACAGTTGGACTACATCCCTGACTCATGAAATTTATCACTACTCACTAATCATGCACTGCTGCCTGCCACCACTGGAGCACTCCCATTTAATAGCTGTCTAGGCTGGTAAATACAAACCAGAGAAGCTCTGGCAGGATGAAACTCATGGCTAATATATTTGGTATTTGGTTTGGCAGGTCTTAACTTATGCAGATCTACTTTAGGGAGAATAAAGTCTTAACATAGAAATAGGTCAAATCCTGGAACACCCAACTATTAAGTACTGTATGTATTCTATTATTATATTCCATCTATTCATGAAATAGATACTTCTACTCCAAATTATGGCAAAAAAGAATAGAAATCAAGTCTCTTTTTTGTATTACAGGATAAGGAAAACACTGTCAGATGATCCAGTTACACTACGGCTTAAAACAAGACATAGTCAGGAAGTAACTTTGCTGACTGAGGCGAGCTTAAGCATACACAAAGACACTATTTCATGAAAACAATGAACATTTTAGGTGTACAAATTACTCTAAGATATTTTTGAGTGAACAACCTCTGTTTCTTTGTAGTGGCCAAATCAACTTAACTAAAAGAAATGTAAGAATGAGTGGCTTTTGAGGTAGATTTCACTTTTAATATCATCCACCAGGTTTACAATCTTGCCTCTTGAGACATTATTTCTCCTCCTCCCCTCCCCCATCATTCATCATTGAACCATACACTAACCAACTAGGAACTAAATTGCTTTCAATCTGAATAAAAATTGTAGATTTAAAAGTAAGAATACCAGGGCAGGCATAAATTCAGAACTTCTTGGATACAACCTAGAAAAGAGGTGCTTGGGGGAAAAAATTGACAGAGGTTACAATCCTACACCACAATAAAATGAAGTCTCTCTGAATAAACTTGAATTTACTTCTGAGAAAATATGCACAGGAGTACATTCATAAGCAAAATATTACTACCCTATGGATGGTGTTAAACATCAATGACCAAAACAACAAGACTATACTAGCCTTTTCTTAAGAAGGTCAGAAGAAAAAAAATTACCATAAAGGATATTATCCTCTTGTGAACAAGTTGCAGTTTTCTTCACTAGAATAAATGCCCTGAGCAACTGTTTTAATGAATGAAGGTTATCCCTTCCCTCAAGACACCCCAGGTTGAGATTTCCTACGTCAATGAAGATGGAAATCATGTTTCACACATACTAAACTGACAGTCAAGTACATTCTTTGTTTTAGGAGAATTCAATTGTTTCTAAAAGAACGCAGAATTCTCTCTTCCAACCAGAAAGAGAAGATAAGAAAGAGGACCACATCTGCCCCACTCTCCGGAAGATGGATGAAACTGCAAATGAAAGCTTTCCTTTAAACATTGAGTACAATCAATTGCAAACAGATAAAAGTAACTGCCTGTACCTTGCCACCATATTTTGAAAACTTGACAAATCCTAAGCATTTTATAAAGCTTACTGAATATGTAATGATGAGAGGATGAGAGGATGTTCTTTGAACAGAATTCATTATGAAACAGCATTTCTTATTAATCCTGCCCTTGCGAGAGTGCATTTTCTAGAGAAACAAGAACACATAACCCTCTAAATCTAGTTCCAAATCATGGGCTGAAGCCGCAACCTGTCCAAGCCAAAACACAGATGTCAGGAGAGCAAGAAAGAAAGAAAAAACGTTGAGAACAGGTTTCTAAAGAAAACATTTCTGGGGGCATAAATCTTTTTTGAGTTGCACAATAAACCACAGGGCAAGGAAAAGCTTTTGGTGTTCCTAAGCCTCTCTGTCAAGGATGAAGGCCTTTTGGTTACTGCAAAGAGAGGCAGAGACACATGAGGATGGGGGAGAAGAGAGAGAGCTTGGTTCACTATGTGAGCACATCGCTTGAGGTGGAGCTTTATAAGGACAAAAAAGAGAAAGGTGCTTCTTATTTCCAGAGTCCTCACTCATGCACCTTCTATTTCTTCCTCAAACATCCCATATGCTTTGGCTCTACGGAGACTTGAGTTTTTTGTTTCGTGGTGAGGTACCGTTTTCTGCCTTTACTACTCCATTTTCATGGTAGCCTGTAGTGGGAAGTGGGGAAGGGGAACAATAATAAGAAGAAATTAGTTTTAATAGATTGAATTTTCTATCATGCTTGCTTGAAAGGCAGCTAGTGGTAGCTATCAGGTGGCTTCCAGATAGATCATGGAGACACAGTCTTCTTTAGAAATGTCATGTAAATCAGTGCCCACTGCAGCTTTCCCAACCTGGTGCTCCCAAACATGTAGGACTAAATTCCCCTAGAATCCTCAGTTAGCAAAGCTACTGAGTGAAATCACAGTGAAGTAGACTGCACAATAACGTAGACAGGAGTAACTCCGCAGAAGTATTTCTGCGTAGCAGGAGCACTGATGCCATTGCTGACTAAAAAGCTTGAGCAAGCACAAGTTTCCAGAATTTAACCAGATTCTCATCCAATGAAAGCAATCTTGGTTGATTATTTGCATGCTTTAATTCAATAAACAACATCTCTGTGTATTTATATGCATTATATTTTTCATCATGGCCTTTTACATGTATTAATAAAATTAAAGTAATATGTACTGACATCTTCAGTGGAAACAATACTTTGGTACTGCGTGACTGGGAGACATCCCCCCCATAAACCTTTGGTATCCTTTCATATGCAGGAAATTATGTTCTTCATTAAAAAATTAAAAATCTATTGCCCAATTAATCATTTTAGTTCATCAATACTTAGCAATCTAACAAATTAACAAAAGGCCTCTGCAGCTTTTGTACATGGTCCAGTAGGCCCAATACTCACCAGATTCCCTTTTCATTGCCTTTACTTGTTGCTTGAAGTGGACGGTGGCTGGAACCCTTTTTCTACTGTTCTGCTCATTCCAGTATTCACGCCAGCGTCGCAACTGGAAATGAATGAAGCGCCACATCATCCAGGCCTGTGAGAAACACAGCAGAAGCAACACGCCCATCCTAGAAGGAGGCAAGCAAACAAATAAGAATTATAAGAAAATAAGAAATATTTTATAAATATTAAAAATAAACAAATAAGAAAATAAGAAACAAATTAGAATAAACACATTTGGATCTGGTCTGTTCTAAGAGGAAAATCATAATGTGCATGCAGTTTTAGTTGCTTCTGAGGTGAGCCATGGAACACCAAAGAGCTTTGTTCACTTTTCCTCAATGATCACCTGATCAGTTCTCTGTTATCTGGAAACAGAGAAGAGGTGGGTGCTTCTCTCCTACTAGTGGGTAGAAGAGTGAACTGTGGCAGAAAAAAGCGGATTTTTTTCTCCCAGTGTTCCTATTTATGGTTACTGCTTTCCCAGGACAATGAGCATGGTCAATAGGAAAGACGGCAAAGCTTTGTTGCAAAAGCCAAGACTAATCTCACAGATTACAACAATTTAACTCTCTTGGAAACATGTTAGTTGTCCATTTCGGAAAGACAAGATAATAAAGACTGACGATGGCAAATCTGAAAAGGCTGGTTCCTTTGCAATCTACTTTCATAATGGTAGACAGGGTTTTTGCTTTGCTCTGCAACTATGGACAAAATTTTAAATATGATAACTATCTTCATTCAGATGCTTCACAAGAAACTGTTAATCTTATTACCCTAAAATTGTAATCTTCATTTAATCAGAACATAAGTTCAATAATAATAGAACTCCATACCTTATTTTTTCCTGATTACATTTTTAGATCACAGCTTTAAGTATATTCTTCACATCCAACTTTTGTATGCAATAAAGGCCCAGGAATGTAACAAAACAGTGTCCATGTAATTTTCATGATTATTCAACCACAGAAGACGAAATAGGGTACAGGAGAGTCCACATCTACCACTCTCTAGAATAAATTCTTTATATCCCTTTCTGCTGATCTTAATCCTGGTTAAATATTATATCACAATTAATGCTACAAAGCAGATTTTCTCCAGCCAGAATTGATTTGTCCCCTCAATTTAAAACAGTAGCTAAGACAAAGGCCAATTCCAACCAACAATGGTGTCAATGTATTAGTTAACCATATTAAAGTCATTAGGGCAGGAATTTCTACTGAAGGAATATGTACAGGAGAAGAAGCAATAATGCTACTACTTTTTGCCAGTCTATTGATTATGAGTAAGGAATGTGAATAATTACATTTATTCCAAATGAACAGAGAGATGAACTGGCAATCCCTATTTTTCTAGCCATTAAGCCACAAGCCATTTTTCTTCAATATCAAGTTTCTAATTAGAAACGTACCTGAAAAGCAAAGTGTTGAAGTTTCCTTTTTCAGGGTTAAATGCCTGGTTCTCAACCCGAGCCAGCCCAAAGCCAATGACCAGGACGGAAAGGGTGAGGGTGAAAAGCCGTGAGATGACAAAAACCACTGCCCATGCATTAAACCTTATGAAATTAAAAAAATACGAGAGAAGCATATTCTATATTATAGCAACTGTCATTATATACTGTGCTCTGGAATACTGTCAAAGTATCCCAAACTCTACATCAAGAGTTTGAGCATAATAACCACTGAGAATGCAGACCCTCCAGTAACATTGAAAGCTGGGATCATTTAGTTTTTGATAAACTGATTTGAATTAACTGTTAAATATTTGAGACAAATTGATTTATCAATATTTTTTATCCCTATTGGTTGGAACTGGGAATCTAATATTTAGATTAGTAGAAAAAGGAATTTTACTCCCAAGATAACATGCCATCACCATTACTCTATTTCATTCAACAGTTATATTAGCAGTAATTTTATTTTAGTAATTAAACTTGATAGAGCATACTAAAAAGGATAATCCAGTTCCAGGATCATAGAAGGTTTATTGGTGGATTTTAGAAAGCTTGGTCTCATTATCCGAAGTTCACTCAGAGACTTACAACTTTTCATTGTTTTCATCTGTGAAATAAAAAAGACGAGCCATGTGGAAGAGGAATTCGGCTACATAATGCAGCAGCAATAAGATTAGTCCCAGTCGTGTGAGGCTAGAAACAAGGAGGAAAAATCTTTAATTTGTTGAACTTTCTCTCCAAAACTTCCAAGAATGAACAAAATGAAATGTTGATGGACAGAATCAAATTACTGATTACTAAATTAAATCAGGATCCCACTTTACCCTAACAAACACCATCACTGAGTCATATTGTTTATCAAACTGCTACTCTTATTAAAATAACATGTTATGTGCAATATGAACCAAATCAAATCAATAGATACCATTCTACTTGTTTCAGAGAAAAGTGAATCAATGAAAGTGAATCTTCCTAGTCACTGGAAATCTTGCTCAAACCCCAAACATTTTTTTTAAATGGGGCAACCTGGCCAGCTGTAAAGCCTAATTCCAACCTCTGTTCATGGTGTTTATTTCCATGATGTATTTTAGAATATTTAAATGATGGGTAGGTGCAGCTCAATAGGTAGGTGCACCTCAGGTCCATCTACCCAGAAAAGCAGGAAACTAACCTGAAAGCAACCCACCACCAGATGTGGGTTGCAAAAAATTTTGACAACTACCAGATAGCAGGGAAGAGCTGGCTCTCTGTATGTCTTTGCTGCCATCCAGTGATTGTTTGAATTTTTGTAGTCCAGGTGCAATGCAGATACAGTTCAAAGCTGCAATCCCATATTCATCACTAGAGAGCAAGTCTCACTGAACAAAAGAAAATTTATCTCTATCTGGAGAATGGTCTGTAGTAAAATTGAGGTGAAATGCTACTTTTAATAAAACAATGGCTTAATCTTTTGATTAGATTAAGCAACAATCCCATAGAAACATATAACCCCACTAAAAAGCCAAAATTTATTTTAGGAAAAAAAACATTTAATTTCAAAGAACTCCTGAGAAAATCCAAAGCATTTTGCAGGCTTTCTTTATAAAGGAATGAAATATGCAAAGGGGATAATGTACTGAAGTAGCAAGAGTCCTTTTCACATTGATGAGATGGCAGCTGCACATATATTTGCATTACCTGCTGTATTAAGAAAAGTGCTCAGTAACACTTACTTTAAGAGATACGCTCCTGATATATGTACTAGATAAAGGATGATGTACTGCAACTGACGTGGAATCTCTTCCTAGAAAATAAAGAAAGGTTAGTGTTAATTTATAAGAAGACAATAAACAGGCTGTGTATTTCTGTGTTACCTTAGGTTGCTCACAAGGCAACCTAAGAAGATTAGAATCAGGATTAATCATAAGCATTGTAAGGATCACTTTTCAAAAGTTACTATTCAACCTGATATGTGAGATGTCACAATAAAATTCTAACCGAGTGGAGTGGAATGATTCTGTCCCTCTTCGTCAGGCAGTTTGGTTTCCCTCTGAACTACAGAAGCAAGGAGGCCAGCTCCCTCAATTCTCTGCCAGCATATTTGGAGATAATGCATTTATTTAGCCAATCTGCTAAGACTAGTATCAGGAGCCTCTATTGGAGATGGAGAAGTGGTCTTCTCTGGGGAAAGAACAGTTCCGTGACTGTGAATTCATTATTTCAGCCTCTGAAATAACTCTTAAAATAAGAGTAAGGAGAAAGCTCATCAAGCTAGCACTCACCTTTCGCACCTTCTGGAAATATAATTCAGGCAATGTGTGCAGCCAATAGGATAGCTGACAAAGATAGAAGAACTTAACCTGGAACCTAGAACAGAAGAAATAGTAGCATTAAGCAAACAGTTACACATTTCTTCTGTTCTTCCTACTGACGAGCATCCTTTAGGAAGCATCTTGCTGCACAATTGTCTTGGGAAACAGCAACCCTTCCAAATTCACTTTAGAAAAACAATTATCCATCAAAATGTAGCAGTCCCATAGCAGTTAGAAATGCCTACTCCAATCCCAAATAATTAAATTACCAAATATTAATGGTGTTATTTGCACAATGACATTTTTCTATGATGGAAACAGAAGTAAGGGAAACAAATTATTTTTGCTACTTGTATATAATACCCCCTTGTATTCCACAGACAGAGAAGCACATAACCATGTTATATTTCTATAATTTTTCTAAGAAGAGATGCAAGTTTCATGCTTGAGCAGGTTGGCAGCTATATAATAGACGTGTGTTTTTGCTAAACAACACAAACAGGAATCATAACATTAGTGGCAGTTCAATTTTAATTCTATGACAATTATTTACTTCCTTATAAGACAGAAAATTTCGATACCCAGGGCTTGCCACATACTGCACACTGTATCCAAAGGATATACAGTGGAACCTTGGATTGCGAGTTACGTGGTTAACAAGTGTTTTGCAAGACAAACAAAATTTTAATAAAATTTAACTTGGTTAATGAGTGAAAACTCGCAAGACGAGCACTGCATGATCAGCTCGTGAGAGAAATCTCACAACTGAGCCAATGGTTCTTCTCTCTCACTGGGTAAAAAGCATAAATTAAGTGAAACCAGTAGATTCTCCTTCCAAGCAATAACTCTCCCTCTCCTCTCCTCCCTCTCGCCTCCCTCACGCCAGCCAGGACTTTTTCAAAGTGTAGGAAGATTAACCCTCCGTCTTCCCTGTCACACACACACATACACAGGCCTCCTCACACTGCACCATCCATCCCGTCCCCCTCCTGCCCATCTCTTCTCCCCTCTCATAGCAAATAGGTAGGTTATAATGATAAGAAACATTTCCAAGCCACCCAGGAAAGACATTACTGAGGGAAAAGGGAAAAGGCTGTTTTGCCCTCAAGTGGTGGCAGTGGATCCACCCGATCCAAGAGAGGCCACCAAGACAGCAGCCAGCCAAGCAGCAACTGATGGCCAGAATCTGCCTCAGAGCAGATTCATTGTAGCTGCTCGGGAAGTAGCAAGGCGATAAGATTAGCACTATAGGCAGCCCATCCCTCCCAGGAAAGGCCAGATGAACTTCCTAAGAACTGTACAGAAACAAGAGAGAACAGAACTTCAAGGCTAGGTGGAAATCCTCTTATATACACCAAGAGACCATCAAGAACCATCACCCAAATTAAACCACAGTAGTTATTCTCTGCCCGGCTTGGATCGGACCCTTGGGGAACCCTGCCTCAAAATCTTCTAGCAAAAGTTAAAGTGCTGGTTAATTTGTTTTATTTTTTACTTTGTATTGTGTATTAATCATTGTTATTTGTTTCAGATATTAGGGACAATCATTTGTACATAAAATACCATTGATAATGATTTTTAAATGAATATTTTTGGGTGTGTGGAATGGATCATCCAACTTTACATTTTTTCCTATGGGAAAATTTGCTTCGGTGTATGAGCGTTTTGGATTAAGAGCACTCTTCCAGAACAAATTATGCTCGCAATCCAAGATTCCACTGTACATGCAACCAACCATATTAATAACAATAATCAGTAGGAATAATGAAAAGTATCTTATGTCCCAGAAGACATGTATTAGCCAAGCAGTCCTCAAATGATGAAGACCTTGGTTCTATTTCCTGTTCTGAGGATCTTCTGGCAAATTGAAACCTTTCTACTTATTTGTGGAATAGCAAGTGGGATTAATGACTTTAAAAAGTTAAATAGTTATTTTGCCACTACCCCCACACACAAAATAAGGTTTAAGGACTTTTTAAAAGTACATTTAAGGGCTCTTGAAATATAAGGAGAAATGTTCATAACAAAAGCTTCAGATATAATTGGAGGGCAACTTGGCAATACTCCCTGGGAATTTTAGGAGTTGCTAGAGGACATATGGTTACGGATGTCTGTTAAACCATAAAGAGCTTGATTTCTGAACTAGGCAATACACATTTCAAACAAGAAAGTGTACATTTCTCTACCTTTCAGACAGAAAATAATTACCATGAAACAAAGGAGGATTACAACTGGAAGATAACACCTGTAAAGTTCATTAGTTACACCTTAAAATAAAATTCTTATTTGGAACTCTTCCCTCTTGAATTTGACATAATGTAAGAAAAATTCTTGGGGAGCAAAATAATGATATTAAGAAGTATTTATATATATTCTCATTAATCTGGGTCATGATTTATAGCAAAATTGCAAAAAACTTGCAAAAAAAACTTTCTCAAAAAAGCCAACTGTGTTTTTATTATTTAATGTAATTAAGAAGAATTCTGAAAAGCTTATAAATTCTTGCCATCTCTCTCCATTCCACCTTGAACTGAGAAAGTTCCCCCAATGAGAGATGAAACAACTTATAATTATATCAAATAATAAAAGTACAATTGCCTTTTTGAGAAAGTTTTTTTTGCAAATTTTTTGCAAAATTTTGTTATTAAGAAGCATATTAAGAAACTGATTGCTTCATCAGAACTACATGAGTCATAACACTATCACTTTTAGATCAACACCAGCACCATCTTTTCTTGCTTCCACTTTTCTCCCTGGATACTCTTTGTGGAACTATTGAGAGTTACATGGAGAAGAGAATGCATGAATAGAGTCACCCCACTTCTAAGCCAAGGATGCTCTTTTTGGAGACTTCTTGCTATTTTGTCTAAAAGCTATTCTGTAGAAGTTAAAAGTACAATCAACATCTCCCATCAAACTGAGAGAAAAACAGAGAATTCCACTCTTGCCCAGATATGTCAGTTGCCCTGTAATCATCCTCTTACCCAATGTGACTCCTGTTCCTCTGAGAAACATGAAGTGCCTCCACACTGCCATGCAGATTCTGCATCTCTTAAAGCCAGGGATGTCCTTGTTCCCCTTGAAAAAGCTGGGACTGGGTTTGCAATCTTGGCTATGAGATTCCTTTAAAAATCCTGAAACCCCAAAGGCCCTATTTTTGCCACCGTTATTCACTGCTGACCTCAGATAACCAAAGAGGAAGGAGGAAGGTTGTGTTTAGTTGTACAATGGCTATGCTGTGACTTTCTTAAAGGATAGAAATATGGCCAAAGCATTAAATACTTACGGGAGATGAACATGAGGGTAGCTTTCCCACAGACTTTTGGGATTTGACAAATATCCTTCCTGGAGAGAGAGAAAAAAAGTTAGCAGCCGTTTTTGCTTTAATGACCCTTAACTCAAATTTTTGTGGCTCACGCTGAAGTTATAATCAGTAATCCTGATAATCAAGGAGGTTATCTAGCTGGTTTGCACTGGTTCTTAAATTCTTTTCTTCAGAGGAAGAGGAAGAGCCCCACAGGCTCAGGGTGAGAGGAGAACTCCTGGTCTCCAGCTGTGGGTGACATAAGTCAACAGCCATTTTTGCTACAATAACCCCTAACTCAAATTCTTGTGGCTCATACTAAACTCGTAGTCTCCAGCAAAAGGCGTGGGCTGCCCCCTTTATAGCCATGGCCCTGCTATGCACATACTACTGTGGTGCAGGATCAAGGCAATTGTAGGGATCCCAAGGACAAAGATCCAGAATGAGAGTCCAGTATGCTGGCCAAGCTGGAGGAGGCGGCGGCAGCAGGACAGAACTGATTGTTGCTTAATTCAGATAACATCCCTGCTGACATCCAAGTGGCTGCAACTTATTGATAAAACCTAAAGAGCCATCTGCACAGAAAAACTAGCTGTGGAGGAATATGCTATTTTTTTCTCTCCCTGAGAGCCCAGATAATTCCTATTATTGCCTGGTTTAAAAGAAAAAGTCAATTTCTTTAAAAAAAACGAGAGAGGAAAATCCATCTTGGGGAGGGCTTGCTGTACCATATTTTAAAACTTACTTTTAGATGATACTTATAATTTCCAAGCTACTTTATAATCTTAAATATTCATGAAAGCAATGTGGTTGGAAGGAGTATGTGCGAAGGGTACAGGACACTTCCAAAGATGGGAAGAAGTTGACAAAACTACTATCCCTCCTCTTTTCCTTACAAACTCTTCTCTATGCCACCATATGTTTATGTGGTTATTAATGTTGCTTAAAAAATTTGAGATGAGAAGACTCCTAAGTTTTGAGCTCTGAGCAATTTTAGAACTATGAGACCATTTTGTGAGCACCTTCATGAAACAGCCACTCCGGAAAGGCTTCTCCATTCACAAAACGGATGTAATGAGGGTAACATCATTTGCAAAGCATTTATTAACATTCTCCCTGCACCCTGCCCAGGAACTCTTGTCCCATTCTGCAGATTTTCCTTATTTCACCTTTCCCTGGGAAGACAGGCACATGTGAAAGAAAGCAACATAAAAAAGCAGACGTCTCTTTCGCTTCTTCCCCTCTCTCTCAGCAGATGACATGATACTCCCATTTTCTATTTCTTTGCACAACAACCCTGAGAAACAACAACTGGCCCAAACTCAGCCAGCAGAATTTTACATCTACAGAAGGCCTAGCACTCAGTCTCCTGTTTCTGGGCCAGTGCCTTCACTGTTGCACCACGTTGAGTCTCTCAAGAAAACCTAATGGCATTCTTGGAAGTAAAGATACTTCTACATGCTGCTGCTTTCTTTGTAGCATGCCACCTTTCCATTTCTTTCAATTAAAATGTTTCAAAAGTTGTTCATTCGTGCAGTCATGTCCAACTCTTCGCGACCGGATGGACTGCATTACGCCAGCGCCCCCATCTTGCATTGCCTCCCCGAGTCTTCCCAAGCCCACGCCCATCACGCTGACTATGCTATCTATCCACCTCATCCTCTGCCATCCCCTTCTCCTCTTCCCTTCAACCCTTCCCAGCATCAGTCTTTTCCAGTGAGTCCTCCCTGCACATTATGTGGCCAAAATACTTGAGCTTCAGTTTCAATATGTATCCCTCCCATGAGCAATCAGGGTTCATTTCCTGTAGGACTGACTGGTTTGACCTCCTTGCCATCCAAGGGACCCTCAATAGTCTTCTCCAGCACCACAATTCAAAGGCATCAATTCTTCGATGCTCAGCCTTCCTTACTGTCCAGCTCTCACAGCCATACATTACTAAGTGCAGGATTACCATGTCATTGAAAGGTGGCAGCAGTTTTTGAAATGGATTCTAAGGACACTAGGAAAGAATTGTAGTCCTCTTCTTTAAATATCATTTTTTGTAGTTTTTGCAATGTTTGTAGCTCACCAAGTTGGGAAAAGCTCCTTTTGATTTGCCATGAAATCTGATAATTTTTGAAAAAACATTTGTTGAGAACTGATGAGGCTGGAGGAAGTAAAACTGAATCACATTGTCTGAATAATTTCAGGTCTTTTAATCTTAATGGAAAATAGCTACCAAGCCATTGCAAGCCATTTATGTGGAGGTGTATATCATTCCAATCATGTGTTAATACTTTCTCCTTCCTCATTTTGATATATATTGATCATATATAGGTAGTCCTTGCTTACTGATAACTGGGACCAGGAACATGGTTGTAAGCTATGTCATAATGTGATTACAACAACCTACAATAATTCCAGCAATCCCAGTTGCTGTTGTTAAGAGAATGCCACATGGTCACAGTATCCCTTGCTTATGTAATTACTGCTGGCTTCCCCATTGACTTTGCTTGTCAGAAGCTGAAAGATCACCAGTCGTAATCACATGCCTCCAGGACATTGTGATATGATTGTAAGTCAGTTGCCCAGTGCCCAAATCATGATCAGGTAACTGCAGTGGCTGCAACTATGAAGATCTGTTGTAAGTTGCCTTCCTAACTTTGCTGAACGAGTAGAATTAAGTGAGGATTATCTGTATACTGCACTTACTTGATGAGCTAGTTGGACATGATATTTACAAAGTCTGGATTCAGCTGAAGAGAATGAGAAGAGATGGTCTGGCCTCCCTTGCCAGTTTTGTTTGCAGCTAAATGAATGAGAATATTATTGGTAAAGAAACAGAGAGTGGACAAGCTTGGTAACCTCAAATAGTTCTGATTTGTTTTTCTGATTTTTCAGTAATTGTTTGACACTGTAAATACACTGGTAAATGAAATGTTTTATGCAATTATTGGGAAAACCATTTTAAAACCAGCTATTATTACACAGTTATTACAGTGCATTTATGATCCTCATTCTGTTTTGTGTTGATTTAATTAGTTGAAGTGATGCTTTTAAGAGGAACAGCTCAGCTTCCAAGAGTGCTTTTAAAAAATAAAGGAGGGAGGAGTGTCTGTTGTTTCGCTTTCTCACACCTTTCAGTCCATCAGCCTTGAGAGCAAACAGGCTGAATGACTCTTATGCATGGCTTTTGTAAACCAAGCTTCTCCCTTTCAGCTCTTTCCAAATGCCATCCATTTGTTCCTTGACATCTTAACTAGGCCTCTTACTACCTAAGAAATTTGTTAAAGCTGTAACTATGTTTTAACCCTGCAGGTTATGTAGCCATAATGTTTGTGCACTGGCATTGCTTCTTTAAACCTGAGTATTGTCAGTTCAGTTCTCGGTAGATGGGTTTCTGGCTGATTTGGTATCTAGATTTCCAATCTATGTTGGGTTTTGCATTTTTTTCCTAGGTTCTGTTCTACTCTGGTAGAAACCTGTGTTTATAGGGTAGAAAGAGATACTAATGGGTTTAGCTCCTAATATATTTTCTTGATAAGAACAGAGTCATAAAAGTGTGTAATTTTTTTCTAGATGAAACTGTGGGTTTTTCTATTCCCACAGTCTCTTTTTAATGGATTCCAACCAAATGTATCATGCTGCTCAAAAACAGGGCTAGGAATTAACAGCCATCCCCTTTGTTTGCTCTCAATGATAATTAGAAAAATATTAGACATGAGTAGAAACCACTCTATTT
>JANHZU010001835.1:98372-109232 GCA_032468055.1 Acrochordus granulatus
AACAAGACCTGGAGCTGACTGTGGCTCAGATCATGAGCTTCTTATTGCCAAATTTAGGCTGAAATTAAAGAAAGTAGAGAAAACCACGATGTCATTCAGGTATGACCTCAGTGATATCCCTTATGAATATTCAGTGGAGGTGAGGAATAGATTTAAGGGATTAGATCTAGTCAACAGAGTGCCTGAAGAACTATGGACAGAGGTTTATAACATTATACAAGATGTAGCTACTAAAATCATTTCAAAGAAAGAGAAATGCAAGAAAACAAAGTGGCTGTCTGATGAGGCTTTACAAATAACTGAGGAAAGAAGAAAACAAAAGGCAAGGGAGAAAGGGAAAGGTATACCCAACTGAATGCAGATTTTCACAGAATAGCAAGGAGAGTTAAGAAGGCCTCCTTTAATGAAGAATGCAACAAAATAGAGAAAAACAATACACTAGGAAAGACTAGAGATCTCTTCAAGAAAATCGGAGATACCAAGCAAATGTTTCATGCAAAGATGGGCATGATAAAGGAGAAAAATGGTAGGGACCTAACAGAAGCAGAAGAGATTAAGAAGAGATAGCAAAAATACACAGAGGACCTAGACATGAAAGTTGTGAATGTCCTTGATAACCATGATGGTGTAGCTGCTGACTAGAGCCGGATATCATGGTGAATGTATGAAGTCTAGTTGGTGTTGGTTCAAAATTGGGGAAGGCGTATGACAAGGCTATATAAGTGTCAGCCCACTTATTTAACTTATAAGCAGAGTACATCATGTGAAATGCCGGGCTTGATCAGGATTAAAATTGCTGGGAGAAATAACAACCTCAGATATGCAGATGATAACACTCTAATGGCAGAAAGTGAAGAGGAACTAAAGAGCCTCTTGATGAGAGTGAAAGAGGAGAGTGCAAAAGTTGGTTTGAAACTCAACATTAAAAAAACGAAGATCGTGGCAACCAGTCCCATCACTTCCTTGCAAATAGAAGGGGAAGAAATGGAAGCAGTGGCTGATTTCACCTTCTTGGGCTCCAAGATCACTGCAGCCATGAAATTAAAAGATGCTTGCTCCTTGGGAGGAAAGCTATGGACAACCTAGACAGCATTTTAAAAAGCAGAGACATTACCTTGCCAATGAAGGTCCATATAGTCAAAACTATGTTTTTCCCAGTAGTAATGTATGGCTGTGAGAGTTGGACCATAAGGAAGGCTGAGCATTGAAGAACTGATGCCTTTGAATTGTGGTCCTGGAGAAGACTCTTGAAGGTCCCTTGGATGGCAAGGAGATCAAACCAGTCAATCCTACAGGGAATCAATCCTGCCTGCTCATTGGAAGGACAGATACTGAAGTTGAAACTCAAATACTTTGGTCACCTAATGTGAAGACCATGGAAAGAAAAGACTGTGATGCTGGGAAAGATTGAAGGCCAAAGGAGAAGGGGTCAGAGGAGGATAAGATGGTTAGATAGCATTGTTGGTATAATGGGCATGGATTTGGGTGGACTCTGAGAGGCAGTTCAGGACAGGGAGGCTTGGCATGCTACAGTCCATGGGGTTACAAAGAGTCATGACTGAACAACTGAACAACACTGTAAAAGGGATAAGCAGCATTATTGTTGTGTAGTTTTGAATCCACATATTTTAATTTTTTGAAGGATATCCTGTATGGGTTAATTTCTGAGACAATGAAAACTTTGTATAAAATGGAATGTTATTTGTACAGAATGGAATATTATTGTCATTTAGGACTGTCATATCATCATGTAGTCTTTATTACGGGCAACAATGTGTGTTTTAGAAGTGATTCCTTGTTCTTCACCAAGGCAAGACAATAAAAGATCTGCTTGCTGAGAGTGTACTTTATTCCAAATGCTTTATAGAACACTAAAAATTTATAAAATAGGAATGAGGGGGCTCAGATATAATATCAGTTCTTCTTGCAGTTTGTAGAGGATAAATAGCATCATATTAATCTATTGCAGCAAAATCTATAATTTGAAAGACAAAGATTAAAATGTTTACGTTTGTATGAATTTTCATGGAATGAAGATTGTGCTGAAAAGCAAACAGATGCTTCACCTGGTTCCATAATATGATTCAGCATTTAAAGTATCCCATAGAATTTATTTTATCCAATAGAAATAAAGTGCTGTTAAATGCTGGCAGATCATTAAATTACATGGAGATGTGACAAGGACAGACTCCCTAGTTTGCCCGACAACCCAAATCCATGGAACCCAGAAATCATGTAGCAGAGAACCCCTTAACCCCCCCTTGATGGGACCAATTGTGCTAAGCCCAAAGGCAAGCACACAAACCCGTATTCATGTGGAAAGGGACCTCCTGAGGTACCAGTGAAATACAAAGTAGCCATTCCCCTGGCTGCTGGCAACATTGGTCAGAAAGATACAAAGTAACCACGCAAGCCATTCACATTAACGCAGCCAGGGCCAAATGCATAAGCTGAAATTGTCAGTTCCCCCCTCAAGGGAAAAAGCGATCGCCAGCAATCCGATCATATGGCAGATCCCCTCAAGATATGAACACAGATCCCAGTGCCTGATAACCCATTCTCAAACTAAAGGGTTTGGCTCATTCCAGAGCCACTGCTTCCTCCTGGATCTTTTGCATACACCTCCTATAACAACAACCACCTTCTCTATAAGTGCCATTTCATGTGTGGCCGCTTTTGAACTGCTGACTGTCTGGCCAAACAATAAAAACACACAAGGAATTTGACTCTGGTATAGCAGCTCTCGGTATACTTGCAAGACAACAGTATAAACCATAAACAATAAGCAAAATTAAGTATTCAGAAGTAAAGTGTGCCATCCAAAGTATGCAGCCAGTAGAAAAGAAATATAATGGAGTGTAGAATGAGAATCATGATCTATTGGTAAGTATGTATACACCTTAGACAGAACTTCTGGGTTAATTTAGAATTCCTTGCACTGTAGTAATGACTGTGTCCTGTCATATAGCATGAGTTAAGTATTCAACTGAATGAGGGCATGGGGGAAAAGACTATCCCTGGGACTGGTTGTTTTGGTATGCAGTACCCTACAGCACCATCCAGAAGGAAGAAGTTCAAACAAATGATGCCCAAGGTGAGACAGGCATGGAGATATCTTCTCCACCCTTCTCTTGACCCATGCAATGTACAGGTCCTCCATGGAGGGCAGGCTAGTTGCAATTATTCTTTCTGTGGTCCTGACTGTTCATTGGAGTCTGTACCTGTTCTGCATGGTTGCTGCACTGAACCAGATAATAGTAGATGTACAAAGGACAGACTCAGTGATTCCCCTGTAGAACTTGGTTGTTCTCAGAAACAAAAATAGAGATAAGATGCTGTAAATTAAATGTAATAATCATAGAATAATATCCAGTACAGGCATTATATTTTCCAGCTTGTGTATGTAATAGCAAACATAACAAAGTAATCCAAATCTTTTAAAGCACTCAACTTAGAAGACTGTAAAATATAAACTGGTACCTTTGAGTCAGTGTTGACCTCTGGCAACTGCCTGTAGTTTTCTCGGCAGGATGTCAGAAGTGGTTTGCCATTGCCTCCTTCCTAGGATTAAGAGCGAGTGACTGGCCCAAAGTCACCCAGCTAGTTTTGTGCCTAAAATAGGACTGGAATTCCCAGTTTCCCAGTTTCTAAGCTGATACCTTAATCACTATGCCTCTGTAGGCCTTTAGGATTCTGCCAGTTTGAAAATAGCTCAGGACCTTTGTGAGTTCATGATACTGTTAAGAAAGTGAGCAGATTTCTTTCTGGCTCAGCTGAAAGAACTGAGTTGAAAAAAACTCACTTTAAGACTCTTGTTTTTTGTTAATAATTTTATTAAACTTATCAGAATATACTATACAAATGAAAATAGCAGAAAAATGGGGAAGAGAAAAGGGGAAGAGTGAAATATAGGATAAAGGGGAAAAGAAAAAAAGGCATGACATGACTCTTTTCAGCTCACTAGAATAAAATAATATTACAGCCTCAATATTTTGCTTTGGCATACCTAATGTATATGAACCATTTCTGTAAGAATAAACCTATCTGATAAGCAAAATCCAAACACAAAGTTTATTTGTTCTATGATCTCAATGTTTCTCTTTAATCTCAAGCACAAAATCCTTTGTTTCTTAGTAGAAAAAGTTGGATGCATTATTTTCTTTGATTAAAGCAGTTAATTTGGCCACCTCTGCCTGTTCCATCAGTTTTTCCAGCTGTTGTTTCTTTGTAGGAATTAGAGTATCTTTCCAATATTTGGGCATAAAACTTTCTTTCTGCTGTCAACATGTATAATAACCAAGTTCCAGATTTTGTTCAAGTTCTTTGTCCATTAAGCCTAAAAGAAAAGTCTCTAGTTTGGTTTTTATATTCACTTTAAGCATCTTCAGTATTAAAATATGAATCTTATCTCATTATTTCTTTGCTGATTCACCTGTCGTTGTTGTTAATGCTATAGGTCTAGGGGAACTTATGTGGTCCATTTCCCCATTTTTGGCTTCCAAGTTTTCAGTTTGAAGTTTTCCTGTTCTTAGGCTTCTAACTTTTCAAGTGGAAAGGTCATTTGATGGCTTTTCAGCTCTCCTGCATAAGAACCATCCGATCAGTTGGCAAATTATTTATTTAGTTACCTGCAAGCAAATAAATGCCAGCAATGTGAAGTAAGGTTGTGAGTGGGCTGTGTGTGTCTGTGCATATAAGCAAAGTATTTCTTACTCCTTTTAATGGAGCTGAGGTGTGGGGATTTCTGTCACTGCAACTCAAGCCAGGACACTGATTGCTGCTCTTGTTCTCAGCATTTTGTAGTTTGGTCTCTTCAAACTGCTTCTGAGAAATTGGGGAGTAAAAGCTATGGAAGGGTAGGGGTAGTGCCTGTGACTTCTAGCGGAGCAAGAACAAATGGAGGCTGGATCACTTGCTTCGGGTTTATACACATTTGCTAAGATAAGCTGTTGTTATTCCAGTCTTCACCTCTCCTGTTAGGGATAGGCCATTTTTCTCTATTAAGGTGCAATCAAAGCCATCTGTATGCAAAACTGATTGTCTGCTTTTAATCTCCCTCTCTGAAATAGGTTTTGAACTTTTTATTTTTAATATTGTGTGCGCATGTGGGTGCTTTATAAATCAAGAACAGAACACTAAATTGATTGATTGCATTCTTGGCTTTTGAGAATTCTATAAAAGGCAGACAGCCGGATTGAATTATGAGGAAGTAAGACAATGCACTCAATTTGGCAATTAATATGCCTGTCATGGGGAGGAAGTTGACTTAATGCCACAGGGGAAATTCTAATTTCTTTTGCGGCATTTTCTACACAGCTTAAATATTCCTTCATCATCCTGTCATGTTATCATAACTTGCAGAAGCCCTCCTGAATAATACAAGTGATTTGAAGAGAGGACTAATCCCAGTCTGGGTGGAGTTACAATATGGTATTTAAACCCAGTGACATATCAGTAGTGTGTGGAGTATATCCCATGCATTGTTAAACACAAATTTTTAAAAATGAGAACCAAAATGTGTATACATGCATACATGCATATAACATGAACTTCAGTGCATTCGGATATTGTTACTGATTAAGCATGGCTGTGACCTGGTAATGTTTGGTAGGTCACCTTGGGCTGCCTATAGACCAGGATGTCCACAGAAGCTGCAAGTCCCATTAAAATGACAAAGCAGACATCATGACATCACAATGCAATTTCCACCCTTTAGTCGGTGCATGCAACTTCTCTGTCCATGTACAAAAGGCTTAGACTTGTGATAACGTTGCAATGCACATGTTGCTGTTTCCCCTTGTCTCCTGTAGAGGCCAATGCCTGTATGTGTTGCAAGTCTTGCAGATTTGATGGAGTTAATTCTTCCTGAAATTTTATACATTTTCATACACAAAAACTTGCTCCTGATTCAAGCGCCTTTGTTTTTGATCAGTTAAAAAACTGATAATACTTCCTAATCATTTTATGAAACATTTTATTAACTACGTTTAAAATCAAACTATGCTGGTTTGCCAAATACCAGAAAAAGAAAAAGATGAAGATGAATCAATTCAGCTGAAATTACTTTTAAGTGAAAATCTAAAACTATTTACTTTGAATTCAACTAATTGAAGTATAATGGTAGTGTGCCACTTTATTTTTTAAGTTAATTTGTCCACATTTTTGAATAATTTTCAGATATGCTTACACTTACAATAGTAAAAACTTGAGTATAATATTGGCTAAAAGATGGAGACTCTTTTCTGTTCAATGTTTACATTGAGTATAAAGCCCCAGAAGGTCACAGCACTTAAATAACTTGTGCTGAGTCAAAAGCATGGATACATCTATAATTTCCTTTTTTCAAGATTTTATTTTATAGCCAGTCTAGACAATTTCCTTGGGATTCCCAGATGCAAAGTCTAAAAAACTTTGCTAAGAAAACTGTAGGGATTTGACTAGATAGTTGCCAGGAGTCAACACTGCCTTGAAGGCAGAAACAAACAAACAAACAAACAAAGCACCCCTCCCCTAACCTTGCTTAGTTTCTGAATCAGTGAAATTTGGGAAGTGCTGCCAAGGGAGTCTTTACCTTTTACAGGATATTATAAAACAGTGATTCATTTATTAAACTTCTATGCCACCATATTGCAAAAGGCAACTATTGGCAGCTTACAATAAAAACAATATTAATAACAAAGTTAAAATTGATCAATACATTTAAAATTTAAACTAAATAGGGAGAAGGGGCACACATGGGGGAAGTGAGGCAACTTAATTTATTAGCTACCTCCATGATGACACCCTTCCCTTAGAACCCCAAGCCAACTGACAAAGCCAGGTCTGAAAGGCCTTCTGAAAGGCCAGAAGGATAGGGACAGACCTCACTTCAGAGGGCAGGATGGTCCAAAGGGCCATGGAAGAAAAGGCTCTTTTCCTGGATCCTGCTAACCAGAAGTCTTTGACCAACAGGGTCCGCAGCATGTCGTTTCTGCCAGCCCTGGTGGGATGGCCCATTCCCATTGGGTGAGATGGTTCCACAGGTGGTCTGGATCCATGTCATGAAGGGCTTCAAAGATGAGAACCAACACTTTGAATTGCACACAGAAGCAGATTGGCAACCAATGCAGCTCACAGAATAATGGTGTAATGTGGGCCACCCTAGGGGTCCCAAAAATAATCTCTGCCACTGCATTCTGCACCAGCTGTAGCTTCCAGATGTTCTTTAAGTGTAGCCCATGTCGAGCACATTGCAGTAATCCAGATGTGAGATGACTAGGACATGACTGGTCCAGGAAAGGATACAACTGGCCCACAACACAAACTTGTGCGAAAGCTCTCCTACCACCTGCTCTTTGAGCAGGAATTGCGAATCCAGGAGAATGCCCAAGTTGAATACCATGGCAGTGCTAAGGATGTTAAAGACCTGGATCCTGAAGTCCCAAAGCTACTCGGTCTTGTCACAGTTCAACCAGACCCTCACAGCCTCCAGGCACCATGAGAGAGCAGTGGCAGCATCACTTGGGTCACCAGGGATGGAAATGTAAATTTGAGTATCATCAGTGTTCTGATGATACCTCATCCCATGGTGGCAGATAATCTTATCCAGTGGATTTATGTAGATGTTGAACAGGAGTGAAGAAAGTACCAAGCCTATGGCACACCACAAAGCAGCAGCAGAGAACTGGACCTCTCACTCCTGATTAACACTGATTGGGACTGGCCTTGGAGAAAGGAGCCAAACCAGCACAAGATTGTACCACCCCCATAACTGGCCCAAAAGGATACCATGGTTGATGGTATTGAAACCCACTGTAAGGTCAAGGAGAGCAAGGATGGATGCACTGTCCCCATCCTACTTTCACCAGAGATCATCAATAAGTGCTGTCTCTGTCCCATAACTGGACCTGAATCCAGACTGAAAAGGATACAGATAATCTGTCTCATTCAGATTGAATGAGACAGATAATCTGTCTCATTCAGGATCCTCTGAAGCTGCCATGCAACCACCTTTTCCACCTCTTTCCCTCAATAGGGGAGGTGAGAAAGTGGACAAAAATTGTCCAGACAGATAGGATCCAATGATTTTTTTTAAGGAGGGGGTGAACATCTGATAGTCATTGTCCATAGGCTTTAACCAGCCAGGAGGGACAAGACTAACATCATTGAGGACCCTGTCCATGTCATCAGGTCCAACACGATCAAAATGTTCCCAGAGAATGGGACAAGACCCTTCCCCAGTTATCTCAAAAGAACCCACACCATATGTGAGTTCCATTTGGGACTGCATCCAAGTGACTTTGTCTGTCAGATTTTAAATGTTGTTGGAATGAATACAGCGAGGTGATGTGTGTGAACATTTTTAAACATAATGTGAAAGTAATGCCTCAGGCAAGACACAAATTTCAGCAATGAGTGAAACTAATAGCATATTTTATTCCCCTGCCTGTTTATCCCCACGAAGCATCAATTTTGGAAAAAAAAAAACATACTTAAACAATTACCAAGACTGGTTACATTTAAAAAGTATATATTATGGGTAGCTATGTTTTAAAAATCTACATTGGTTATGTATAAAACTTCAAAGATTATGCAAAGCAGCAAACAACAGCAAACTTAGAGGCTTTCAACGTATTTTTAAAAACAACAAAATCTGATGAACAAAATAATACATATGATTACGCACAGAACATGTTTAGACATCTTCACGTTCTCATCTTAATTGATAACATGTCAGTAAAGGTAAAGGTTTCTCCTGCCAGACATGGCCAACTCGAAGGGGAGGTGCTCATCTCCGATTCACAGCGGAGGGAGCAAGTGTTTGTCCGAAGATGCTTTTGTGATTATGTTTTCATGACTATACACCAAGGCATTTTTATACACCAAGGTGCGTAGGAAACTGTTATCTTTCCTACCTGATCAGGCGGTACCTATTTATCTACTGTACTTGCATTTTTATCTGCTTTCAAACTGCTAGGTTGTCAGGAACTGGGTCAAGTAATGGGAGCTCACCCCACCACATGGCAGCGCTTGAGTCTCAAACTGTTGAGCTGCCAACCTGCCAGCCAACAAGCCCAGCATTTTAACCGCTTGGCCACCACACCCCTCCTGGCTACCGCACCCCTCGTATAACACATCACCCTTATCTTAATTATTTAGTGTAAACTTTTCAGGACATAAATTGAAAATTCTAAATGAAAACAGATGTGCTGCAGAATATATTATCTCAAGGCATTTTTTTTCCTGTTGTTCAAATACCCTCAGAAAAGAAAGCTCTGTCCTAACTGAGAAAGGAGTCAGCCTGGATTCCCAGCTCCACTTTTCCCTGAAATGATCTATCTTTTCAGAGTACACAAACTTTAGTTGTGACCAACAGATCTAGAAAGAAATTTCTGGTTCATAATTGATTTCAGCAGGGTGGCTTTTTTCCTTTGAACTTTTGTGGTAGAGATAAGAAAAGCCGACAGCTGTTTGGCTTGTTCACATGACAACTGTCCTCATCATGATTCTCATAAAACAACTGTAAAAGCTATAGGAGTTTCCCGCCCATCTGATAAGAAGTATAGATGCCAGTTTCCATTAACTACTTTCCAAATGGGGATTAAAATCAGGCAAGCTGGACCCTCGAAGGAATCCTTCCAGAAAGTCAGGGCAGCACCAGAGAACCACATTTCTGGCTCCAATTCCCTTCATCTCCTGAGCCAAAGGAATTTGGAGGATCCCCTCTCAAGGAGGCCAGCTAGATTCAAATGGGAAGAAATGGTTCGGAAGTGTCTTGGGCCCCTACTCATGTAGACAGGAAAAAAAAAACGGTTGGCGGAGAGTTTATAAATAGCCCCAAATTTTATCTAAATGTGAATGTTTCATGGCCTTCTACAAACCCTGAGCTTCTACATCCTTCCTGTAAATTTTCCCATTTTTGCAGAAAGAAATCTGCTATTTCTTTCGCATTTTCTATTATGCTCCATCTTCATTGGCATACAGATTAAATTTAAATTTCATAAAAGGAAAAATCTGCCCATATCACAAGTTTCGGAGAGTTTCCAAATCACATTGCTGGCATGCATTTTTCTGCCCCATTGCTTTAGGGAGAAATCCCTATAAAAAGTTTTCAATTGTTTTTTCTTTCTTTCAAAATTACATCTGTGGCAAGACTGAAAATGTAGCGCTTTCATCCTGGCTTCTGGAAAGGGACGTTGCAGAAAATGAAACCACATCTACCAAAATCCCACCCAGCCTAACCAGTCTGGGAGTTACTCTCCCTGCACATTAAGGCTGGTGAAGTCTATCTTAGAAGCAATGCCTTCTGCAGTTCTGTGAAGTGCAGAAAGGATGCCCTTATCTTCACAGAGCAGCTCTCCGTCAGTTGTTCAGTCATGAGAGGAACCTTAATTAGTAACCCTTGCATGCACACATGCATGCATACATACATCCCTATACATGTATGTTGCTCATTCAGCCAGATATTTAAACTGGCTTTGGCATTTTTATCCACCTATTGAGTCTTTCCCAAGGACCTGGGATAGGCAGATGCTCTTTTTGATGTTGTTAAAGGTCTTGTCGCAGGCTGTAAGCTGTTCTGAGTAATGCTGCCTTTTACAATTGACTGATGGTGAATTTGTCGATGCCAACAGTTCAATATTTGTATATCTGCAACAGGTAGGCACCTTTTCTTCCAGTAGTTTTACAGCTGTTGGCCCTGGCTGTTCAGCCAACAGTCCTGAGTCCTGTAGCCCATTTTTCACCAGGGCGACAATGAGCAGGTATGGGTTTCAATAAATGATGTTGCACCATATTTTTTATTGGAGAGACACTCTTTGTCTGGCTCCTCTGATGAGACCTGTCCAGTATGGTTGAACCTCTGGCATAGCTCTCATCTTC
>JANHZU010001835.1:142560-153982 GCA_032468055.1 Acrochordus granulatus
ATGAGCAACAAAGTGATGCCTGTAGAAATTGTGCTACTCCTGGAGAAGAGGGGCAAATGCCTTATCCACTATGGCTGAAGTAAAGATGAGAATTAGATGGGGCAAGAAGGCTGAAGCCTTGGGATAGTGGACATGGCACCCTGGTGGCAGACTAAAGAAAGTCTCCAAGACTGCCATTAATATTTTTGCCAGCATCCCATTAGATTGTTTGGTAGGTACCTTCTGATGAAGGAAGAAAAGAGCTGAAAATGCAGAGTTCAGGGAGCTGCCATGTCACCTGAGTCAAGAAGTAGAAAATATGATAGAGTAAGAGGACATCTGAAAGGAGGAGGAAGAAAGAAAAAGGAGGAAAGAAACATGATTATCAGGAAGAGCCAGTACCTTGCCAATATATTGATTTCCTCCAAAGTTGATTTTTGCAAGCAGTACGAAGACTACATGCCTGATGATATTAAAAGCTCTTGTGGCATTTCTGTGGGAATTTGGGAGGGAAATATGATAGAAAACTGTTCTATATTTTACTCAGTTCCTCTTATCTATAAAGAACTCAAGAGAATATTGATTGATGGGGAGACTAACAAAAACATCTGAAGAACAGCAAATAAATCCAGTCTTTTTCTCAAAGTTTATAAAATTCACATCCTCTATTCACTATATAATTCAGACCATAGTATTCCACAAGCAGTAATGCACTCTTAAAAATCTCTCACAAGTTGCAGTTCAATAATTACCCTAGAGATTTTACAATGTTTGCTTCACTCAACAAATAAACATTATCACTAATCCTGGATTTTGACTACTTATGGCCCAAATTACTGTAGGCAAAGTTTTCTACTTGGAGAAGCACAGTATGTAGACACCACCCACCTTAGTTACAAAGTAATTGCATTGCAAGAAAGGAAAACAAACCATATCAAACTACAAATGATAATGATTTCCTGGAAGCATATTTAAGGTCTGTTCATGGTAGTGCAACACTTTCAGATACTTGTTCGGGTCACTGTACAGGAACTAGTCTTGACTAAATTATATTGCATTTTTCATTTTGAAAACTAAAGGAAGTATTTCCTGAAAGGAAATGGATTGGAGTCAACTTATTTCTATATCGCTCCTCTTTATTCTTCTGACTGTATTCCTTTTGAAAATGAACAGTTCCTGGAATAACAACTCCCAAAATCTTCTGCCAGGACCAAGAATTTTACCCCTTCTTGGAAACCTCCACATTATGGATATGAAAAGACCGCATAGAACAATGTTAAAGGTAATGCACTGAAATGATATCTGAAAGCAATTAAAGCAACAAAACATTTCTTGAACATTACCAAATATCAACAAAATGGGTCAAGATGGTGTGGAGGTATTCTGATTTTTGTGTTATTGTTTAATGGTGATTGTAACTGCTCTATGTTATATGCAGAACAACAAGATCTTGGCAGGCTTAGTTTTGCCTTTAATCCTATCAATGGGCAGATAAATTGAGAGAGATTTTTGGTTGTTGTCCCAGTAAGAGACTGGAATTAATATATTTTCTTCAGGTCCATATTAGTGAACTGCAAGAGATGATAGAATAGGGATCTTGTTCTACTGTCTTTCACTTTGTCAAAATTTACTGGGTTGCCTACATTCAGAATACTATGATTTAGAAGAAGAGATCTCTGGAAGAGAATGGATAGGAAACATATTCAGATAATTTTTGTGGCCATTAAACATGATCAAATACACTGCAATAAATATCTAACATCCTTATTTTTAATGTATCTGTATCGGACACTTTCCATAGCAATTTGACTGGAAGGTGTCATCATGTCCATTAAAAGTATAGCAAGCTTAGGAGAGTGCTATTGAAGTGCTCTGGAGATGGTGGAGCACAGGATAGGACTGTGGATTCAGCCTATTGAATCTTTGAAATAAACACAGACCCTTTACAGTTCTCTGTTTCATTCCTGAATTGCAGAGATTATTTAAAGGGAAAGATCTATCTGAATCAGCAGGTTTTTGGTGGAATATGGCCAAGAACATCTCATTTGAATCCTTAAATTGAAGTCACCGATTACAATTACACAAGTAAGGCTTCATTTGTAAAAAAGGAAGTGGCTTTTTGTTCTTTCAATTATGGGCCATCAGGAAAATTTCCTTTCAGATTGAAAGGCAGAATACTAACTATGGTGACTGTGAATGCATCTGGGTTTGTGCTAACACTGCAATTGTTGGGAGAGCATCAATAACAATGGTTATTTCAGGGATTAAAGGATCACTTGATTCCAATACCACTGTCTCTTTAGATAAATTATTGTTTTATCTGTGTTAAACATGCATTTTCGAATACATGCCATTATTTATCCTAGTTCCAGTTTACAATTTTATACATGCTTAAGGCTTGTTCTGAGAGATGTAAACAGATAATTACAGATAAATTGCTGTTTCAAAATACTGAATAACTGCACTTTCTAGGAAAGACACAATTTGACAATTGAATGAAATAATTGCTGCTACTAAATGCATTTTATAATTACAGTAATCTGGTGATTAAGAATTGAAAAATATCTGGAAGATTGCATATGATCAGAAAGACTCTGGCAGCGTCATTCCTGGCTAATAAAGCTTTTATGAGCTGCAGTAATGAAGTAAAAACCTCATGGAACATGGGGTGCCCGGGACACAGCTATTATCTGTTATCTGGGACACAACTATTATCTGGGAATGAACAGGAACCTTACAATTGTGAGCTCAGCTAACTTCTCATTGTATCCTGGCTAGCTAAGGCTGCCCAGAACATGACATGTGGATGAGTTCCAGTAGTGGCAAATTCATCCTTGAGTGAGGAGGTGTCCCTCTTCCTCTTAAGGAGATGTTGGATTGTCCTTTCCTTAAGAAGCCATTACTAGATCTCATATCCTAGAAAACTTTCATCCAGTGTCCAACCTTTCTTTTCTATGGAAGGTTGTAGAGAAGGTGGTTGTGCCACAGCTTCAGAGGAGACTGGATGACGTGGATTATCTAGATAGGATTCAGGCCTGGACATGGGATAGAAACTGCATTGATCATATTTTTGAATGATATCTGGTAGGAGCAAGATGGGGTACTGCATCCATCCAAGCTGTGCTTAACCTCTTGGCAACTTTCAGTAACATAGATTAGGATATTCTTCTGGATCAGCTCAAGGGATTGGGAATGAATGTCACTGTAGTGTGCTGATTCTCTTCCTTTCTGCATGGCCAATACCAGTCTGTGTTGATCAGAAGTGAAAGATCCCACCCTCAGTCCTTATTAACTGGGGTGCTGCAGGGTTTCAGCATTCTCCCCATCCCTGTTTAACATCTACCTGAAACCACTGGGGAGATCCTCTCCAATCACCATGGGATGAGGTATCATCAATATGCTGGTGATATTCAATTATATCTCTCTACTCCTGATGAACTAAGTGATGCTGTTGATATTTCGTCCCAGTGCCTGAAAGCTGTGGGAGTCTGGATGGGGAAAAACAAGACTGAGTAGTTTTGGATGTTTGAGCCTTCTGAATCTGGGACTTCAATATCTTTGGCACTGGATGGGGTGGCAGTGCCCCAAACAGATCCAGTATGCAATCTGGGGGTCCTTCTGAACTCACGACTCTTGCTTGATGAAGAGGTGGCAGTTGTGACCAAGAGGGCCTTTGTGCAACTTCATGTTATGTGCCACTTGCACCCATTCATGGATTGTGAGGCCCTGCTCATATTTACTCATGCCCTGCTCACTTCCTAAATGAATTGTAATGTGATGTACATTGGGCTGCCTTTAAATAGTATCAGGAAGCTTCATCTGTTGCACAATGTGTTGGCATGGGAATTATGTGTGTTCCTAGAAAGACACACATTACACCTCTGCTTCATAAGTTGCATTGGTTACCAGTTTGTTTCTGGGTCCAATTCAAAGTGCTGATTTTGACTTTTAAAGACCTACATGGCATGGAGACTTATGAGTAGTGGTGGAAAAGGAATATAATACATAGGGAAGGAGAACAAGGAGTATCCTTATTTGAATCCCACCTTTATATAAACAACTCAAGGCATTGAACATATTTAATATACCTTCCTCCTCCTATCTCATTGGAAGGACAGATACTGAAGCTGAAGCTCAAATATTTTGGCCACATAATATGAAGAAAGGACTCACTGGAAAAGGCCATGATGCTGTGAAAGATTGAAGGCAAAAGGAGAAGAGGATGGCAGAGGAAAGCGATGGTTAGATAGTATAGTCAGTGTGATGGGTGTGGGTTTGGCAGACTCCAGGAGGAAGTGCAGGACAGAGAGGCCTGGCATGCTGCAGTCCATGGGGTTGTGAAGAATTGGGCATGACTGTGCAATGAACAACAACCTCTTCCTATTTTCCCCACAACAGCAACCCTATGAGGTGGGTTGGGCTGAGAGAAAGTGGTTGGCCCAAAGTCACCCTTTCATGGCTTGAAAGGCTTTCATGGCTAAGGTGGGACAAGAATTTATAATCTCTCAGTTGCTATTGAGTTGTCTCCTACAGACTGGCACATCAGAACATTAGACTGCCTCCATTTCTCCAATGTATCATTTGTGTTACCACCTCTACTGGTGAGCTCCTTGATCATCCCCTCTGCTCCCTACTGTGCTTCTTGCCACTTTCTTCAATTTCTCTCTTTGCTCATGTCCTCTACCATTCTCCCTAGATTCCCTCTTAGACTCCTGCTGTGATCTCTGCCACAGTTCTGTGTAGATGTACGCATCTGCATGAGTTGATTGGGGGTTGATCCATTTTTTGCCACTTCTGACTCCACTTTCAATGAAAATGCCCCATCAGGCAATATTGCCATCTTTACCAGATTCCAGATGATCTTTAGTTTTTGGTCCCTGAATAGCAAGCGCACATCACAATATATTTTCAGGCGATAAGAGAAAGAACATGATTTTATTCTTAAAACTGTGAATCATGATATATATTTAGGTTTGTTATTGTGCATAAAGGAGTGTGCATGGTGATCAGAATAGTTTTCCTCTCCCCCCACTTGTGTTCAATTTTAGTTATCAAAAGTATATGGCCCAATTTTCAGGATTCAGCTGGGATTCCAGAAAATGGTCGTATTGACTGGATACAAAACAGTAAAGGAAGCACTTGTGAATCAAGCTGATGCATTTGCAGAGAGGCCAAATATCCAGCTTTCTGATGAAGTTCATGAGGGTTTTGGTAAGCTTCTTTCATTCTATGTATTGGGCAGTATCCCATGTCAATATCTGTTCAGAGCCATGGAAACTCCTTACTAAATTTAGAATCAAAATGACATAGGGGATTAAATTTGGACAGCATAGGAGACAAGATAAAAACTAAGATCCTGCCTGCCATAAAATAGGACTGAAAAGGAGAGAAAGAGAATCAAAGTTAATTCTGCAAAATATCAAGCAATATTTTTCCTGATTTCCAATTAGGTAATCAACTATCCTTGAACATAACATAAATTATCCTTGAATTCTGCTTCAAGGATGGTTAGCTGGAGAAGCAGAATTTGTAAATGAGGGACTGTTGGTAATTTTCTGAGTCACAGAAAAGATTCATACGAAACTTCACGTGCATTTCCCACACCAGCCTTCTGATTCTGCACATATTCTCTTCATTATAATGGCAGACATTTTCAGTAGTGCAAATATATCTTTTAGTTTTGCACTTTCTCTTTAGGTATCATTTTTTCTCATGGAGAGAATTGGAAAGTGATGCGTCGATTTACATTATCTGCATTACGGGACTACGGAATGGGCAAAAGGACCATAGAGGATAAAATAATTGAAGAGTGCAGGATCCTCATAAAGACATTTGAATCTTATGAAGGTGGGCTGATGTTTCTTTCTAGGTATGATGGTTCATACCTAGAGCTAGACCTCCCCAGATTTATTGTGGAAATGTTAACAATCTATCCCTAGAGCCACCCATAAAGTTTCTCACACACTCAAATCCTATTTAATATTCCTTTGCCCAATATATCCATGTTTTCCAGCACTGGGTATACTGACTAGTGCCCTAGAGAAATGTACTGTGAAATGTGGGTGAGAAACTTTGGAGTCATAAGACAGCAAAGAGTCTATGAAAGAACTAGTGTTCTTTCATAGCTGTAATGAATTTTAATGCATTTGTTTAATTTTAACATTTGCTCTCTAGGACAACCATTTGAGAATACAGCAGTTATGAATTCCGCTGTTGGCAATATCATCGTGTCTATTTTACTTGGCAAGAGATATGAATATGAAGACCCCACATTTCAACGACTACTAAAATTAGTCACTGAAAATGTCCGTCTTGCAGGAAGCCCTACGGTCTCGGTAAATTATTTTTCCATTTTAAAAAGAGTTAATTGTGTGTTCACTGTTACTTTAATATAGTGTAGGGTTTGTGATAAGTCGTCCGTGTGTTTCATGATTCACTAGGACAGAAAAAAACTGATGGCTGGTGTATACAAAACAACTGTTTCCCACTATATGAATAATTTTAATAAACATGCTTTGCATTGTCCATGTGACAAGGTCTTGAAAAAATATTCAAGTTTTTCATATTTCTTTGTATCCTTCTGTCTTTTTCCAGCTCTATAATATGTTCCCCATATTTGGCTTTCTTTTTGGTGCTCGTAACACAGTCCTGAGTAACAAAAAGGAACTGTTTGCTTTCATAAAGTCCACTTTCATAGAACACCTCAAAGATCTGGATGAAAATGACCAGAGGAGTTTTATCGATTCATTTCTTGTCCGACAAGAAGAGGTAAGGAAGTGTTTTAAGTACATCAGAAATGTCAAGTGAGCTTTAATATCGTATTCCTATTTTTAAAGTAGTAGCTCCTTAATACCTTCCAAATCCTTTTTGGTACAGACTTAAATATGGGAAACAGAACTTCATTCTTCACTGACAATTCAAGCTTCTAAATTGAAAACTAAAAGGGTTTTCTGACAAAAAGTCCCAAACAGAATTTTTTTAGAGTTATATTAAAATGCTGTATGTTGTAAAAATTATCTGTAGCAAAACATTTGCCTAAAATATTACTTTCCTCAGTTTAAATGAATTCCATCTAAACAGATCTGCTGCCATTTCTAATAATAATATACTAACTTGGGCATAATCATCTGAGTTGTTATGTTTTCTACGATACCTTGACTGAGGTACAATGGAAATGAGATCTGTTTTAAAAATAATTAGATCCCAAAACATGTTTCTTTTTCAAGACATCTTTTAGAAATCAGCAAGTAATTATAAAGGTCTTCTCTAATTAAAGCCCTGTTTAGGCACCAATAGAATATCATGCAATTATGAAATAATGATTTTTGGTCATGTGGGAAGTCAATGGAGGGTCCTTTTGAAAACATTGCTGAGTAATTCATTGGGCTTGGCTTTTCATGTCTGAAGAAGCTTCAGTATGATAGATATTTTCAATGCTTACCCAGATATTTTCCCCCTCTGGGAGTATTTCATTTATCTACCTATTGAGTTTCTGAGGCTTCAAAACAGATGGAAAGGAAAGAAGGAAATATCTTCCCTGGCCTCACTGATGGAACAAGCTTATCTTAGCCATCACTCAAGTGTCAACATTGGTAATCATTCCATCAGTTGACTGGAAAAGTTTCCATCCGGAAGACTGTCAATCTAAGATCTCCAATTCTTAGAAATTGGAGTGGGTGTGGGGATTGGTTGGTTACCCCTTTTGCTTATCATTTATTTTTAAATAATTAGGCTGAAAGCAAAGACTCACTGACTCACCTTTGTAAGTTAATTTTGGGATTTTCAGGCCCAAGAGGGAAGAAAATGAGGACTCCTGACTTGGGCAGGGGGTTGTATAGAAGACTTCCAAAGTCCCTTCAAACCCTATGAATCTATGAGAAATAAGAACTTCTAGAGGACTTTTTATAGAACTTCATGCTCATTATTTCCATTCCGATAAATGTCTTAGTCAAAAATCATAGGGAGCTCAGTACTTTATGATTGTTTTAACTGCAATTCCCACAGTCCTTTGACAATGATTTAGAAGGCTGGGACTGAAATCCAAAATTCTGGGAGATACTCCTGCTGTAAAGTGTTCTCCAGGTCTCTGCTATTTATTTGATGTGAGGACCCAGAATATGCTTAGATAAACTATTATATATTGCAGGAGAAGAAAAACAAGGGAGAAAAATATTTTCATAATGAAAATCTAACTGCTGTTGTGAATAATTTATTTGTTGCTGGCACGGATACGACTTCAACCACATTGCGCTGGGCCATGCTACTAATGATGAAGTATCCTGACATTCAGAGTAAGCGCTTTTCATTTGGTTGGATTCCATACTCAAGTATTCAGTGAAATGAAAATATAATACAATGAAATGTATGAACGACAAAAGTAACTTTTCATGGCAGACTCTTCTTATCAGACAGGGAGTAATGTGTTAAATGGTGTGGAATCTCTGCACGGTTCCAGTAGGGTACCCTTTTTTACATTTACCCATTCATTTAGCCAGGCCAGTGACGGCAAACCTACGATACATATGTCAAAGGTAACATGCCATGATGTTTTGGTGTTCATCAACACCTGGCAACTGTTCTTGAAAGCATGTGCCATTCTCATACAATTTTCAAAGGCTGTGGTAGCTGCACGAGAATAGAGTCTGCAGCGTCCAGAACCTCCAAATATCATGTGAGAATTTGGCAGAGGCTGTGGAAGAGCATTATCTGAAGCCACTTCAAGAATGAAGGCCTCAGGCAACCTGAGCTGCCTCAGGTAGGACGTAGGGGCCTCTCAACATAAAAAGAACACCACCTGAAGTGGTGTGCAACAGATCCTGAGGAGTGTTGGGCCATGGGGGCAATTGTGCCATTCCCCAAGGCATGCATGACTTATGGAACAAACAAGGCAGCCTTTTTGAGTGTTGGTATGATATTAAGGCTGAAGTCACTGAGTGCTGCTGTTCAGGGTAGCCTAGATGGAGGGGAAATAGAGAATTGTTTCTCTTTCATTTGGGGTCTTTGTGTGTGATATGCCACAGAGTCAAGTTAGGAATTTTCCAAATTTTTTATACACCAAGCCCAAAATGTTCGCCATTATTGAACTAGGTCATTTCCTCAGGGATGGTAAGGATCAGTGGTGCAAGGTTAAATAATGTTTTTGTCCACCAATTCAAATAAAATAAATGCACAATTATTATAGTCTTCAATTGAGCCCAGAACTTTGGTCGTAAGTAGTTGTGGTCATAGGTTGAGTCGTCACATGACTAGACCCATTTTGAAACCATTTTTATGATGGTTGTTAAGTGAGTCATTGTGGTCATTAAACAGATCACATGGCCATAAGTTTGTATCCTGCTTATCCACTGGATGTTTTTTTTTGCTGGAAAATGATCATATGATTATAAGACACTGCAATAAATGTGAGCTGATCATAAATGTGAGCTTATTGCCAAGCACTCAGAATGCGATCATGTGGTTGCGGGGTGGTGCGGCAGTCGTAACTTCAAGAATGGGTGGTAAGTAATGTTTTTGAGTCCACTGTAACTTCAAACAATAATAAAATGACCACTTATAAGTCAAGGACTATCTATATCAAAATTAATAGTTTAGGTAAGTCAGAAGCTGAAAATATATGGTACCATGAAGTTTTTGGTGTTTGTATTGGCATGACTTCATTTTGAGAAGGAATCTACCACAATCAAAATGTTCCTCTAATAAAAAAGATTCTGCAAAATCGATATCTGACTTTTTGGTCAGTTCCTGTCAGGGGACCAGGCCCAGAGATTGGGTTCAAACTAAGAGATTTATTGGTCTCGCATAATTACAAGAGTTTGTCCAACTGACCTGTGACTCTTAGATAAAGGTCAGTGGCCCTTAGGAGAGCTTGGGCTTATTCTATTCCAGATTATGTAGTCACTTACGACTGATTCTCCGCTTTACATCTCTTCCCCGGCTCAGTCCTTCCTTCTCCCACAGTCCCCAAAGTATGAAAACTTGATAGATCATGTTGACTAGTCATTTATTCCAAAGCCACAGCTACCTGCCAATTCTTTCATGCCAATAATTTTTGGATGTGCCACTTGAACCATGTGTCAATTTTTTTTCAGATTACAACAAAGTTTTTTCATAAAAAGAATCCTTGTTTTCTTTATTAGATTCATGTTGTATCATTCGTCTAGGAGAAGACAGCTTGCATAGAGATCTCCTTTCATTTAATTCAGTAGGATGGGTAGGACATTTTTGTTCATTTCAATGCACAGATGGAAAGACATGGGAAGTATCATTGTGTTACAATGAGATACATGTTCACAGGAGCAAGAATACATTTTGCCCAACACTTGAAGAAATTATTTCTTGAAAAAAGAAACAATTCTGACAATATCTGACTAGGAATTTAAACTTGAAGAATATGAAGCAATGGCAAGTTAACAACATATATTCACCACAGAAGGGTAACCAAATTCAAGCTAGAATGGTTCCCTTATATAGAATATATTATGCAGCATGGCCATTTTTTTAACCTTGGATAGTGGTATCACATTTTTAGAACATTTCCTATCTCTGATATGATACAGATTGCATTTCATTTTGTGGTTTAAAAATGTAAATGCAAAGTCAGTAAATATAAAGAAAGAAAACATGTAAAAAGGGAAATGCTAACATATAAAAAACCATAACTATGCAATATTTGATTTGCAATACAAAATACATATTTGAGCAGTGGATTTTACATTTAAGTTCTTAGTCATCTCTTACTAAAAAAAGATGCAAAGGTGAAGGATAGAGTCCACATTAATGCTTGGCTAAAGCTCCAATTTCCTTCACATATGAGTCTGTGCTCCAAAAAATGTCCTCTGCATTGTCAATGTATGCAGATGAAAGTCCCACATGATTTGGCCCTGATTCTGTAAATTTGAGTGGAAATCTGAATTCATGATACTCTGTCCTTCACAGTTAAATGTATCCAGTGTTTAATGCAAAATTAAAACAATAATAAGTGTATTACAATTGCTTTATTTTCCTAGAGAAGGTCCATGAAGAAATTTCAAGAATTATTGGGTCTGCTCAGCCAAAGATTGAACATCGAACAAAGATGCCCTATACCGATGCAGTAATCCATGAAGTCCAAAGGTTTGCTGATATTCTTCCAACAAATGTAGCACATGAAACCACAGTGGATATAACTTTTAAAGGCTTCTTCATTCCCAAGGTGATTTATTTATTTATTAATTAATTAATCATATTTTCTATGCCACCAATTTCCGAAAACTCTTGGCGGTTTACATAGGTTAGGGATTATACATTATTTTCTTTATTTTACCCCGCCTCCCCTCGGCTAGCCAGCAGTGTTCATATCCCACCCCTGGGACGAGTGTCAACTAGCTGTTCCGTCGCTGCTCTGTCGATTTGCCGGCCAGCAATTTTCCCTCTGAAGGAGGACCCCATTAATCTACTTGCATTT
>JANHZU010001835.1:154082-164862 GCA_032468055.1 Acrochordus granulatus
CAATTAAATATTAATCTTTAAAATCCTTTGTCTCAAAGTATGCATTGGGATTAATTTTGTTCAGTGCTTTTAAACAGTATATCCACCAAACATGATGCAATGTTCCTTCACGTTGTTCTGCTGTTTTAAAATGCTAAATTCTGCAGATTTTGGGGAAGAGCAGCTCTTCTAAAGCACAAATGTTTAATCTTCTGATTTCTCCTTCCCCCAGAGAAATATTATGCCATTTCATATTCCAGAAGGAAAAACTGGCATTATATCCATAACATCTGTCTGTAGAGCCACTCACAGAGACTTCACCTGAAAGGTGCTCCATTTCCATCGCATTGGAAAATCCATGTATTTGGGATGGCTCTTTAACTTTTCATCTTAATGAGTATACCAAAGAGGAGGATTAACTTTTAATAACTTTTTAATCTGGAACTGCAGGGTATGCACATTGTTCCATTGCTGTCATCTGTGCTCCATGATGAATCTCAGTGGGAGAAACCTCATGAATTCCATCCTGAGCATTTTCTTGACTCTGAAGGAAGATTTGTGAAAAAGGATGCATTTATGCCTTTCTCTGCAGGTACATCTTCTATCATACTTCTGTATATTGAATGGAAGTTTCATTAACAGATTCTTCCTTGGAACATAAGCTGTAAAGAAGTCATCAGAATAATCCATTCGCCTTTTAAAAAGTGGCAAAAACTTAACTATCAATGAGAGGAGGCTCAAACTGTTTTCACCCATTTCATGGCAGGAAGCGCAAAATGTTACTGAAGAACCATTGAACAGAGTTTCCCTGCCTTTGTTCATTGTTACAGGTCGGAGAGTATGTTTAGGTGAGACACTTGCCAAAATGGAGCTCTTCCTGTTCTTCACCAGCCTCCTACAGAGATTCACTTTCCAACCTCCCCCTGGAATATCAAAAGAAGACCTGGATTTGACACCAGCAGTTGCGTTTATAGCTCCTCCCATGCCTTATAAGTTGTGTGCTCTGCCTCATTCATAAGATGGATCATAACATGGTTTCTAGATTCCTTCACTTCCATGTATATAATTGTGGTGCTTTCAGTCTTCTCTACTAAGCATGTTTTGGTATAGTCTCTTGATGAAAATGTGGATTTTGGTTCTTGTAACATTATCTGTATAATATACAATAATGATAAATAATAATAATCAGTCAAACTGTGTCTTTGAGTTAGACACCAGGTTAGGTGACAAATAGATCACTATTTAAAAAATGTAAGCAATGAAATAACGATAAGGCAAAATGTGTTCATTCAATGTATAATACATCTCTATAATTCCAAGTCATTAATGTTCTGATTTTTATAGAAAAGTCTATTTAAAAAAAACAATAAGGAAGTCCATTCACCCTTAACAACATCACTTTAATGGAATATTATTTCAAAAAAATAAGAAAAGCAGGTGTATTGTGAAGTAATTTAGATTAAGGGATAGTTATAACATATTTACTGTTTTACTATTTTATAATTTTCTTTTCTCGTGTTATAAGCTGCCCAGAATTGGGTGATACCAATAGGTGACCAAGCATTTTTTGGAGAAAAAATGAATAGAAGACTTTTTCCTCCTTCTCAGGATCTTCATCTCCAATAGTCACAATCACAAGAAGCAACAGTACACAGTAAAACAGTTTCATTGATTTATTGAATCATAGCTGATTCTAAGCATGCTTATGTGCATTCATTTAATGCCAGAGAAAAGGGGTTAAGCTGGAGAATTTGGGAAACTATTTGAGTATACTTTTGTCCTTTTTTTAATTAGGGCATACAATACAATGAGGTCTCTATGGGTTGCCTGATCTTGTTTCTCACAGATTCCCTAATGGATAGACTGGTGTCTCAAGAGATAACACTGAAATGTCCAACTTCTCCTCCTCTGTCATGCTTTGAAAATCTTCCTCTTATCACTTGACTTCAAGAACTTCCTTTCAGTAGCATAAAGGTATGCACATCACAGGCAAGGTGTCTCTAAAGAACGACAATTATCTCTCCCCAGTCTTATGATCTAGGCCTCCGAAGGGCTTCAAATCTCAGATGATAAGTCTTTGAGATGACAACAAACTTGCCCTCATCCAATCATCTCAGAAGTATATCCCATGTCTTGTGTTTGGCCACTGCTATTTCACAGATAACAGATGACTTACTACATAAAAACAAAAATTACCATCAGCAACTCAAGGCCAAGATCACCACTCATCTGACCAAAGGAATCCAGAAGTAAGACAACAGAGTCAGAAGTGAATTGACATCAAATTGTTCCTCTCCTTTTCCCTGTAATAGTCACACAAATGCCTTCTACCCTTGACCTGCCACAATCCGGCTATACCTGCCAATCTCCCAACCATGTAATCCAAACATTCAGCCACTTATACTACTACCCCCTGTCCATTCAGCCCTTTTTCCATCTTTTCCATCCATTCAAACAACTTAAAACAAACCCATACAGAAATTGTGGAAGTAGGGCAGGGGTGTTCAACTTTGGCAATTTTAAGATTTAAGTGTTGGGAGTTGAAGTCTACATATCTTAAAGTTACCAGGTCTGGGCTTCCCTGGTCTAGGGTGTTATTCCACTAGTGCACTCATCCTAACATTTGCCATAATCTTAATGTGGAATCCACCTTGGTCACCTGTGTTTCGCCATAATTAGCTGCACTGATGGTAACTTACTCCACAAACCACCAGATTTATTTCTCAGAATGGCCCCTGGCTTACTTGTCTCCTTTTGTATGGTCCATCAAGATACATGTAATGGTGTCTTTAATATGGTTGGAACAAGCCCATTCTTGTCTCAGTTACAGTCATTTCCAGTTGTACTTTTCAGGTCTTCTAAAAGACCAAACAAATGTATTAGGATCCCAATATGAGGATGAATGTCTTCAGGGGCCTTCAGATCTTTATTGTTTCATCTTTCTCTCAGCTTGTTCTGATGGTAATATGGCTGTCACATAGTTCTGATACTTCTCAGTCACCATGACTCAGGTAGGCTGCAGCATTCAACCAGCAACTGTCATTGTTATTGCCACATAACAAAGGAAACAGCCAACCACTGAGAAAGAAAAACTGTAAAGCTCTGATGATCCTGTCATGGTAAACTATATTACCAAACAGGCCACCTTCTTCTTCCTCTACTCACTGACTTTTCAGTTTCTACTTTGTTCCACAACCTACAATCCAATACCATCAGACTGATCTGATCTTCAATGGACTTCAAAAGGAGACAAGTATCAGTCTGCCACAATTAGCAGTACCAGCACATCTAGCACTCTTATTTTCACTTCTAAAAGAATAAAAAAGGTCCTAAAAATGAAAATTGAAAGAATCTCTCAGGGAAAGTCACCATGGTCAAAGATGGTTTTGAAGAAGAAAACATGATAAAGATCACTTGTGACAGTATAACGTTATGATCAGAAGTCCATTAGCATGAGTATTTAAGAGCAACTTTCCCAGAAGGACCAGCTTCACTATAATGTAATGTTTCCAAAACCTTTTCTGACCAATTATATTAACAGATGCCAAGCAACTCAACAGAATCAACAAGAATAACTCTTTACTTCAGTTCATATGGATACTTTTTTTCCTGATATTAAAAAGTTAGTTGAAATGAATACAATTGTCCCTTGAATTACAGCAGCATTGCAAAATACTATTTTTTATTTTAGGGGAGGGGGGAAACCAACAGTATTAAATTTAACTTAACACCATTACGTGTTCTATCTTTTATTTTTATTTTGTCTGTAAGGTGCCCAGAAACTACTTGTTGATAGGCAAACCAATAACTTTAATCATGAATCAATCATATCAGTTTCAAAATACAAAATAATACTTAACTTGAATTCAATTATTGCAATTGGTGAAAGCAGACTATAAAGAAAGTTGAACTTTGATATTGAAGAAAACTGCTGAGAATGCCATGGATAATTAAGACAAAAAGCAAATAGTTCATAAAAGAAATCAGTCCAGCATATATTCTCTCTGTCTTTCTCTCTATATATATGTGTGTATGTGTGTGTGTATACACTCTCTCTATATGCCCTGTGGAGCATCTTGCCCCTCGAGCTGAGGGCTGCCCCATCCCTGATGGCCTTCCGGAAGGGCCTTAAGACCTGGCTCTGCGAGATGGCCTGGGGCTCCAGGGGGGGGGCTCATTATCAGCATGGAGGTGGCTGATGGATCCCTAGCCATCCTCACCCCCCCCTTTTTACATATGAAATCTTTTTAGCCCACCTCGCTAGTCTGCCAGGTTTTTTATTTTATTTTAATTAATGTTTTTAATGTTTGTTTTTTTTAGCCGCCGAGAGTCTCTGGATTTTGGCAGCATAGAAATCTGATAAAATAAATAAATAAAACATCTAAATAATAGATTATTTAAATATAGTCTAAAGACTATGATATTTGTTGGATGATAAGGCATTAATTGTACATTTTAAAATTGCTAAATAGATTGAAAAATCTTATGGAATTTTATAACATAACAAAAGTGAGATATTTTATACACAAAGGTGGAAGGACTTACAAATAGCTACAATAGAAGAATGGATAATGAAACTGACAGTGGAATGGGTAAGACTGACAGCTTTGATTAAAGAAAATATTTTGACTAATTTTATTTCTACCTGGGAATCACTTTTGGACTTTTTACAAGAAAATGAAAGAAATGAAATTGTGATTTGGGGTTTGATGACTAGAATTATATTGGATTATGAAATAACATGGACTATTATTAATTTTAGAGTAAGACTTTAATGTATTTTTTATCCATATATGTACTGGAAGTCAGAAGTCATTCTTTTTCTATTTACTTTTTTGTTCCTTTTTCTTTTTGCACTTATCTTGCTTTTTTAAATCTTTCTTTCCTTTTAATTATATTTCTTTTTTGATTGTCTATTTTTTATCCTTGGTATATTTTTGAACTTAAATAAGGTTATATAAAAATTGCCAAAATCTCTATATTTTCAAGAGTTTGGATAAAGTATCCTGAGGTCTGAAAAAGTTGCTGACCTCCGCAGTTGGCTTATTCTACTGTTCAGTTCCTTCATGTGATTGGACTCCATGAATAGAGGGTGGAATGAGCGTTGCTGGTTTTCCATTTCTGTGTCCAGAACTGTTCATGCCTTCATATTAGTCAAGCAAATGTGAAAGGTGGCTTCCTAAATGCATATAGCTGTGTTCTACCACCCTAGCAAAATTGACCGAAGAATACTTTTTGAGGTCTCTGTTCTGTGGACAACTTCTAAATCTGTGGCTTCAGGAAGTCCTCGGGCAGCAAGTATTCAGATATAGCTAGCTGGAGGTTTCTCCCATTGAACATCAAGAGAGAAACAAGGAGAAAACAGACATATTGTACTGACAGGCTATCTCTGATGGAAATAGACAGGCACATTGTGTAGATATGTGCCGCTATAAGCCTAACAGCACCTCAAGAAGCCATAACATTGGTGGCTACAGTGAGTATTGTTAGCTACGTAGCAGTATACTCTTGCTATTTTCTCTTGATGCCCTCTGGTAAAGCTGGAGATCTTTCTAGTCCCATCACTTCTGAATGGTTGCAGCAACCCTGCTACATTCCACCAAACTGCTGCTGTCAGCAGAACAGACTATTTCTTTTCTGATTAGAATACCTATTATCTGAAACTGACAACATGATACATGATACAAAAGTCAACAGTGTATTTATAATCTGCCTGTTCACTGATTTATTTTGTAATATTTTTTAAATTTTAATATTAATTTCAATTTAGCTGAGAACTTTGTAAAAATGGATGCTGTTTCTTTTCCAGCCATCTCTAGCAAATGCATGGCTATACATTGTAGTTAGACGACTTCTTTTTTATTTACTTTGTAGTCCAGTTTGTAATGTATTTTCTGCATAACTTTTCACTTTGTTGTCTACACAGGTAGAAAACATAGAGCATAATGTAATACATGTTCTTCCTGAAAGCAAACATGAAGTGCAAATTCATGCTGTGAAGAGTTGCAGAGCCACTTAGGCTGATATACAGGTGTGAAAAAAAGTTATACATCCTGCAAAGGCATGCTTTGCATAGTCACAGTATTGGTTAGGTCCATAATTAATTCATTTCTTGGAAAAAGCTTTGTGCTCTGTCTCCATTTCAAGAAGACAAAAAGAAAAAAAAGGAGGCAACATCCAAGTGTTTAATCAAAAGAGCAACAAGAAGTGAATTCTTGAATTGTATTAACATGTCAGTGCTAAATAAATGCTTAATTGCATTAACGCTTAATTGTTGAAAAGCTCATTTGTTGATGCACATACAATCATGTATCTTAGCGGAGGAACATTGTATTCCAACACTTTGAAGTTAGATGCAAGGAAATGAATGGGATTTCTTTCCTAGAAAATGTTTTTAGGGCTCAGACTTTTCCTCTGACTGTCTCTCACTCTGATACACATACATACACATAGAGATTCTGACATTCCTTCCTCACTTTGTCTCACAAAAAGGAAATATTTACTTGCAGCTGTTCAAACGCTTAGTACTCCAATCCTGAATATTTAATAGAAAATAAAATGATATTTATTTTTAAGTGTATTTTACCTTCAGCACTAGTGCATCCTCACAACAAATCTATTGCGTTGCCCTGACATAGTTACTGCAAAGGTTTTTCCTCTGCTGTCCCAAGGGCCCAATTGATTTATCTGCCAGAAGCCTAAAGCCCCAAAATAAGATAGCTTTGAGTTTATAGAGGTCATTTTTCATTGTCTAAATAAAAATTTCTAAACAAAAATCTCTCATCCTGTTAACCGCAGGGTCCTTATCTCCCCAGAGGCTACAAAAACCTGAAAGAAGCCATTTCAATTCTTTTATGAAAGACAGAGATAGGATGTCACTTAGAACGAATGATAATAAGAGCATGATTTTTTCATCAAGCTTATACACAAAGGACAGAAGGCAAGCTTTCCACTCGGGACCCACAAAACAACTGTCATCCAGACGGTGCACTTAGGACGGACAGATTCCATTATCTGTATGAATTATGCACATACCTTTGTTTAATCTGAAAAATTCATCTCATTAACAACTAGAGGTGAATTAGGCAGATTAACGTCATTCAGGGAGCATGGAGGAAGATGGTTTGCAAATGAATGAATGAATGAATGCTCTGTAATTTCCAAACTCCAGCAGAAGTGCTACAACTCCAGCACATTAATAATGGGAAAGGTTTCCCTTAAATCTAGTCTCTTGCACCCAGAGCACGACAAGCGGATGGGATCAGAAGCAAAATAAGTGTGCCTCCTGCAGTTCATTGCTGTACCTTTTACCAGCATTAACGACGTCCTCGCTTTTATATTGTATTTTATTCAGTTCTTATTGTTCTGTTCTGTCCTGTCACTTCTCTAGGTAATTCCCAAACAGATTTTGGAATTCTTTCCCGCCCCCACTCCGTTTGATCATCGCACCATCCCTGTCAGATAGGCTAGGATTAAAAAAAAAAGGGGAGGGGAAGTTTCACTGATTGCACTGTGCATATGTAATGTGTATAAACCGACCATTGTGATTTAGAAACCGTAACTGATAATTAGCATCATACCTAAGAACACTGGGGATGGCCAAAATAACAATCCAATGGCCCATCAGAAGAATCAACCCTGTTTTCACTCCAGCCACAAATGACCAGGCTCAAATTATCCTACATGGGAAACATTAGGCAAAGACCTGCCACTCTGGAGAAGGGTCTGATTCTGGGAAAGGTGGAAGGAAAGAGAAGAGGACAACCATCAGCGAGGTGGAGGGACTCAGTTACGGCGGTGATGGGTATGCCCTTGGGAGACTTGAAAAACCAGTTTAGGGGAAAATCTATCTATGTGGACCCTGAGAGTTGACATCAACCTGATGGCACATAATCAGTCAATCAGTCAGTGCAAAGACCAAGCACTTTGCAGAAGGCTGAAACTCTGGGAAAGGTAGAAGGAAAGAGAAGAGGACAACTGGCAGCAAAGTGGAGAAACTCAATTACAGTGGTGACGGGGCACCATTGAGGACCAGATTAGGGACAGGACAACATCTATCTGGGTGGTAGTAGGAGTCAAAAACAACTTGATGGCATATAACCAATCAATCAATAATTCATTGTAACTCAGTAGTTGTATCTTCTTTCATACACCCAGTGGACATCACCAAAATCCCACATGCCAGGGGAAAAACAAATCCTGCCTTTCTTTTCCTTCAGTTTTATATGATTTTACAAATGAGATTCACACATCACACTAAGACATAGTTTGTTTATCCACGGCTTATCCAATAAACCATACTTCATTGGATTCACGCAATAAACTAAGTCACAAATCATTTGCACATAACATCCAAAACTAAAACTGATCAAAGTACATTACTGTACTACTTTATATGGTGCAAAAAACTACCTGTCGACTGCTTTGACCACTTTGTAAAAAATCAGGATGTTTTAAACCAGCGTTTTTCAAACTCTGCAACTTTACAATGGGTGGACTTTAACCCCCAGAATAGCCTTAAAGTTGCTGAGTTTGAAAAACACTGGTTTAAATTAAATACATTTAATTTTCTTCCCCAGCGACATTACTGGCCAATTGCAAAGCTCCCCAAGAAACTTCTGAAGCATCACTTTACCTGCACAGGTTGATTTTTAGCTGTTCCTCTCCCCTATAGATAGTTCATACAGCAAATATTCCTTCCTCATTCCTTGCTGCATGGAAGAAACCATCGTCCAAATCAAAGGAAATCCAGACTGAAAGTGCAAAACCTGCCCTTCCTCTCTCAACCCATAGACTGCTTACCTAAAATAATCTGAATTTCTGCTTCAGAAAGCAGAGGGAAATATAGCCGGCTGGCAAGGGCCAAGAGAAGCCCAAATGTCATGGGCTGAGAAGCACTTTTGCAATAAAGCTACACACTAAACCTGGGAAAGGCAGAAGGAGCAGGGTGCTTGTAGATACTTGACATCCAAGAGCTCTGAGATAGGTGGGGAGGATAGGTAGAAAATCTCATTCACCTGTCCACGGACCACCCCAAGCCCTCTTAGGGTTGCCTTTGATTTAATGGCATCAAAAGCATCAGACAAAAGCCCTTTCTGTTCTCCAAGGAGATCAGCATTTTTCAAGTCCTCTTCTCTCCCTCTTGAAATATTGGTCATCTCATTAACCTCCTCTTCACAAGGTTGGAGATGTTTGCTTGGTTGCACAAGGCAAGGAACTTCAGCTGGAGATCTTCTGAAGGTGCCTCTCCTCTTCTGACATCTTGTCCTAGGTACTTCCAGGCACCTTAAGTGGAGCCAAACTCCACCCTGGCCGATCTTTGTTTTGAATCTACAGCATTTGGACCACATGTGGGTTCATTCCAAGCACACCAACCTATTTCATGCATTGCACTAAACCATTGATCATGGGGAAAACTGTCATTACTTGAATTCACCCCAAATCCTTACCTTTCAACTATGGTTTATAAACTGTGTTGGTTAGATTCACAGATTATAACTGGCTGTAAGTCTATTTTCAGGTTTCTATTCAGCATCAATCTAGTATTCTCATAATTGCTGGTGTATAAACCATAGTTTATAAACTGAGTACAGCCACAGTTTCTGCTAAGTGTGGTTTGTTCATTTGAGGCTTAGCATGAACCAAACCACTTTAACAGAGTTAATGATTCTTCTAGGAACTTCCACTTCCATCGGTGCCTTCTTCTAACCTCAAAAATGCTGGCTTGAATAGTTTCATTTCTCAAAATCCTGTTGACTTCTCAGCCTGGGAGGAAGGCTGAGTTACAGTTCACAGCCTCATCCCCAACCTGGCGCCCCCTTCCAAAACACCTCTCATTTTTAGGAAGGGAACAATGAAGACTGAAGGTGCTCACTAGATGTCTGGTGACTTGGAAATGGCAATGCTTCATGTTGCATACAGAGAATTCCCTCTCACAAATGCCAGGTGCCTCCATTGAAAGAAAGATGGGATCAGAGGCAGGAAGGTTGACCCAGGACAACCTCCTCTGGGCAATAAGGGACATACTTGCAGGTAGGAGGATGGGCTAGGGTGGGCTAGCTGAGTACCCCATCTAGGAAAAGAAGGTAAGGCTTTGTCTTGCCAGCCAGGTTGGTGATGATTTATTAAGTCTGTACACTGTCCAATTCCAAGCAGCTATGGGTGGTTTGCAAAGTAAAAACACAGGAAAAATAACCATATAACAATAAAGACAAAGGAGAAAAAAGGTGGCAAAACTGGGGAATCATGAAAAACATATACACGCTATTCAGAAGGGGCTTCAACGACCCTCACAGAAGCTGGTTGAGGAGCCAGGGTGGGAGCTCCCTGGATCAGGAAGAATTTCATTCTGGAGAGCATGCATGAATGCTAGGTTGGATTAGAAAGATCCAAGGCCCCACTTTGATCAAAACTGTGGAAAAGAGGTACATCTTCAGCTGGTGCAGAAAACACCAGGAGTCACTTTGGTGTAGAGATTAAGGCATCAGGCTAGAAACTGGGAGACCGGCACAAAGCCAGTTGAGTGACCTTGCGCCCGTCCTTCTCTCTCAGCCCTAGAAAGCAGGCAATGGCAAACCACTTCTGAAATCTTGCGAAGGAAACTGCAGGGACTTGTTCAGGCAGTCATCAAGAGCCGGGACTGACAGGTCAGGACAGGACAGGAAAGGAAAGGACGAGGGGAGGAAAGGAAAAGGAGGAGGAGGAAGAGGAGGAGGGGAAGGGGAGGGGAGGGAGGAAGGAAGGAAGGAAGGAAGGAAGGAAGGAAGGAAGGAAGGAAGGAAGGAAGGAATCATTCCAAAAC